>PVIU01005696.1:0-110282 GCA_004026605.1 Ondatra zibethicus | reverse complement strand
GCATTGTAAGCATTATTTAATTTTCCTTAATATTTTATTCATATTTTATATTTTGCATTGACATTTTTAATTTATTTAGCTGTTTTCTCTTTGAAGGAGTTCATTTATTCTCTATTTAATTTGTTGAACATTTGTTCAATCATTCTTTTGAATTCCTTATTTGGTATTTCATCTAATTCACTCTCATTGGAGTCTTTCACTGTGGAATTAATACTTTTTGTTGAAGTCATATTTCCTTGATGTTCCTTATACTTCCTGTATTTGTATGTTGTGACTTAACACATCTGAGATTAGATTACTATTTGGATTTTTTTTTTAAAAAAATTGAAATTACTTACCTCATTTTCCTTCGTGAAGCCTCCCATGACTTCCTTTAGTCCCTATCAAATTTATGGCCTCTTTTTCTTTGTAATTGTTATATACATACATATACACATACGTATATACAAACACACATATCCATGTACATTATTGAATATAACTTGTTTTTATGTGTTTGGTTTCAGGACTGACCAATTGGTATTGGATACTAATGGCAGGGGGATCATACTGCAGAAGACTATTTCTCCTACTTTCAGATTCCCTGGTTACTGTAGTTCTTAGTTTAGGAATGAAACCCTGTGAGGTTTTCCACTTGGATATTAGTATATCTATTGGTGTTGTATTCTTTCAACGGAAGTATTTGCAATGCTCAGCTTGGACCAGATTGTAGGGTTGAGATGTTTGTTCCACAGCACTGTACATGGAAACTAGAAACCAATCCCTAAACCTGTTGCTCCTGTCACCAGGCTCTCTTTCTAGTGCTTTCCGAGAAAAGCAATCCTAACCAATAGATAAGCTCCTTAGGAAAATACAGTCATAATCAATTAAAAACAATCACACATTTAATTTCAATAATTTTGGGGTAAGCAAGCAATGATAGTGTGATCTGCAGTAACATATTCATTACTAAGGCTGTGTATGGAAAGGAACTATACAAAATAGGAGATAGGGTCTAGGTCCTAATTATCTTGGAACTCTCTCTGTAGACCAGGCTGGCCTTGAACTCAGAGTGATCCACCTTCCTCCATTGACCTTTCCTGGGATTAAAGGCCACCACACAAAGTTTTTATTCTTTTGAATAAAACTTTTCCTTGCCTAAGTCTGAATTTATTTTTTATTGCTACTATCATTTAGACATCCCTAAAATGTCTATAAGAATTTATTTGGAAGTGAGAAAAGCTCCTAACATTTAATTTCCCATTTTAACAATTTTTTTATGTTTTTTCCTTTTTTTATTACTTAAAAAATACCAATCCAAATTCTCACTCCTTCTCTCCTCCCAGTCCCCTCTCTCTCCATCCACAGACCCTCCCCCCAACCCCTCTAACCTTAAGGGAATGTCATGCACCCCACCCTGTGGAAAGCCCAAGGCCCTCCCTACTATGTCTAGGTTGAGCAAGGTTTACATTCAAAGAGAATAGGATCCCATGAAGCTGGTATATGCAAGTAGAGACACGTCCCACTATCACTATCAGTGGCCCCTCAGTTGGCCCCAGCTATCAACCCCCTTCAGAGGGGCTTGGTTGTTCCCATGCTCCTTCACTCCCAGTCCAGTTGGAGTTGGTGAAAGTTCATAGCACTAAGTGCCCACATAAGGAAAAGGGAGAAAGCTCACATCAATGACCTAACAGCATGCCTGAAAGCTCTAGAAAATAAAAGAAGCAGACTCGCCCAAAAGGAGAAGAAGACAGGAAATAATCAAGTTGAGGGCTGACATCAACAAAAAACCACAGAAAACCATACAAAGAATCAATGAAACAAAGAGCTGGTTCTTTGGGAAAATCAACAAGATTGGCAAACCCTTATCCAAACTAATCAAAAGGCAGAGAGAGAACATCCAAATTAACAAAATCAGAAATGAAAAGGGGGACATAACAATGGACACTGAGAAAATTCAGAGAATCATTAGGTCCTACTATAAAAATATGTACTCCACAAAACTGGAAAATGTAAAAGAAATGTACATTTTTTTTAGATAGATACTACCTACCAAAATTAAATCAAGACCAAGTGAGCAATTTTAATAGACCTGTAAGCTGCGAGGAGATAGAAGCTGTCATCAAAAATCTCCCAACCAAAAAAAGCCCAGGGCCAGATGGTTTTAGGGCTGAATTCTACCAGAGCTTCCAAAAAGAGCTAATACCTATACTCCTCAAAGTGATCCACATAATAGAAACAGAAGGCTCACTGCCAAACTCTTTTTATGAAGCTACAGTTACCCTGATACCAAAACCGCACAAAGACTTAACCAAGAAAGAGAATTTCAGACCAATCTCACTCATGAACATAGATGCAAAAATTCTCAATAAAATTCTGGCAAACCAAATCCAAGAACGCATCAAACAAATCATCCATCATGACCAAGTAGGCTTCATCCCAGACATTGAGGGCTGGTTCAACATACAAAAATCAATCAATGTAATCCACCATATAAATAAACTGAAAGAAAAAAACCATATGATCATTTAATTGGATGCAGAAAAAGCATTTGACAAAATTCAACATCCCTTCATGATAAAGGTCTTGGAGAGATTAGGGATACAAGGACCATTTGAACAAAAATTTAGTAACATATTTCCAGTGATGCTAATGATACAACAAAGTTATTAACAGAAAAACACAATATACATTTTATTACCAAAGAATTCCTCATTGCCCCAAACTAAATATCTCAGCTTTATCAATTGTCTTTCTGAGTTTCATTTGCTTAATGAGTCACCATTTATTTCTTCAGCTACTATGTTGAAAAGTCCATTGTCATAATCTTTCCTCAGCTTATTCTCCACCAACAGTCAGACACCTAATCAGTGCAGGAAACCTCTAACTCACATTTCTTCCCTTGTTTACCCATGTCTTCCCTTCTATTTCATAGTTATCATCCTACCCAAGCTATCTGAGATGCTTAACCAGTCTCTGTTTCAATGACACTTCTCTTCTTTCCCTTGGAAGAATGAATATGTTCTTGATGGAAAATAAGGCAGTATGTCTGGAGAAGAGAATGGCTTTCAAGTCTGGAGTCCAAACAGGAGAGTTCTTCCTAGATTTCCTGAAGGATTTGAAACAAAGACTGTAGGTGGAGGTTTTGAGAAAACTCTGAGTTTTACATGCAATAAAGTCTGTGGTCGGGGGAGTTGAGTGGCAAAGGAAGAGAAGACAAAGAAACATAATCTTCTGCAGATTGATATTAAAGTCTAGAAGTTAAGAATCGTGAATGTCATGTCAAGGTGGATACCCAGCTCTTTGTCACCATTGATTTGTTAAAGTACTGAGTGTTGCCTTTGCTTTGGAGACCATGGGAATTAGTGCTTTTTGTCGTTGGAACTTGGTGATCTAATTGGATGATTCAGTAGAAAAGGCAGCATTTTTATGGGTTGGCAGACTTCTTTCTCAATCTCGAGCACTACTCATGAAGTGGTTTGCTCTGATAGAATAAGCCCAACTTTTCAGTCTGGCCAAATTCCCTGAAATTATCATAGCTCCAGGATTTGAGGCCAAGTTCAGTGGCTCTCTCTTCTCTACAGCATTCTCCCAAGGGAGTGTCTTATTGTGGTGGGAAGGCCAATCAGGTTCTGAGGCAAACTTCCAGCATCATTGAAAACACCGCATTTTCCAGCACTCATATTTTTGATCACACCTTTCCCTTTTCTTGAATACCCACTGTATTTTAAACTGTTTCATGCACAAAGTATAATTCATAGTGAGATTTTTGGAGGAGTGCTCCCCTTCTATAGTAGAGTTATGGTGGAAGCTAAGGCTAAATGCTTCTTTATTAATACAAATATTTAAGTATGTATATATCAATGTTTGGGAAATATATACAGACATGTGGTTGCCAGTCAGAAAATAATGAACTAGATTTTTCAGCTCTCTGGTTGTTAGAGCTGACTATGTGACTGTTTCGCCTGCCAGATGGAAGTGAAAAAGAATTCAAGCTTCTGGGTGATATTGTGAAAATGGAATTAAAAGAAGACTGGACAGGCCTGACATCTCTTCCTCTATTCCCATTGCCTAGTATGACGGTAATTTGAGGGCAGGATCTGGTGTAGCCATGATGACCATTATATGCAAGATGTACATTGAGGGAGGCAGAGGTAACTTTTCAGTTACCTCCTGTGCTTAGACTACTCTGGGGAAAGATAATCTACTTCTTTCACTCTGTTATTTTGGCATTTGAGACAGAGCATGTATTAAATACTAATATTCTCTCCATAAATGCCCCTGGAATGAATGAATGAATGAGAGACTGTCATTGAACTTATGTCATTGTCATTTTAGGATAGCTTGAAGATCTTGGAATCGTGTAGTTGGCCAAATAATTGGGCAGAAGATTAGAACAGAAATACATAGCTAGTTGTTTATTAGAATACTGAAATAGTTATCAATATACATACGGTATCAGATTTTTAATGGGTACTCCTAGAACTCATGGAATTTCAGGTGATGTAGCAACCTTTGGTTCACATTCTAACATCACCCCAAATGGAAAGACTCTATTCACACTTTCACCATTGGTTGATGCATGCTCTCTCACACTCACCAGCCAGGGCTGCTTCTTAAGCATGAATGAGTTTGTGACCCTGCCATGAGGTGTTCCTATAAAGAGACTTTTACCACTGATGAACACACAGCCCCATCACACACAATCCACTATTGAAACAGCCAAAGCGAAACTTTTACTGGAATTCCCTTCACTTATGAGCTCTTTCAGGTCAGGAGCTAATTACCCTTTGCCTTTGTCCTTTCCATTCACACTGGTGAAAACACACTTCTAAGCTGTTTCCTTCTCTCTAATCTAATTGAAGGCAGACATAGGGGGCATCCTGCATGGGTTATTCTCTCTGTGCAGGTCTCAGTATGAATAACCCTTCCATATAGGCACAGATTTTCTTTCTCCATTCTTTTAGAAACATTTTCCTGGAAGCCATGTTGCTAGTTTCTAAACACAACAAATAGAGTCCATTAATAATAAGACTCCAATACCAGTTGCCATAATTGGTAGGAAGTAATCGCACCCTCTGCAACTAAATAAACTACTCTGAAAAAAAAATCAGCATGTTGTTTGATTTATGATTTATTTCTTTGTATGATGAATACTTACACTCCAGGTAATAAGGTATTGCTGGAAATTAGTTTTTAAAAATAACTTTAAATTAATGTTTTTAAATTGCAAGAAATTGAAAAAAGAGGACTTGCTTTACTAAAGAGAAGCTGAAAGGAATTGTATGCACCATACAGATGTCTGAAATTTTACTTCATCTATAGTACATAAAAAATAAAATATTAATATGTAGATGATTAGTTGAGGAAATGTGAGATACTTTAAAAATTATGAAAAGTTAAAAAGAAAACTTACAGTTAAAAAATAAGACTTCCTGTGAAATATATAAATGTATTATAAAACAATACTATAGATAGTATTTTATTTATATAGAAAAGTATTTTTCTTCATTTGCACATACGTCCTTATGGAAACTGTGTAAAGAGAATGGACAAAGTGAAGGAAGTCTGTGAGAACTAAGAACATGAGACAGAAAACAAAGGAAAACAGTAAGATTTAATTAAACACTTGCTCATTGCTTCTTTTTTCTGAGTTTCATATATTGTTTGTAAAATTGTAAAAAGTAATTGATACTAGATACAATTTATAACTTTGACTCCAAACTTTATGTTTTAGAACATACTATATTCTTATTATCACAAAATCAAAATGTACCATATACACAAATAACAGAAAAAAATTACTTTTAAAAAAGAGAAAACAAATAGCTAATTTAATGATGTTGACGATAACAAATCTACAAATTTTAATGCTCTGCAGTCAATAAGGTCCAAGATTACAAAGAGCACATGATATCATGGAAACATTTGAGATATTCTAGCAAGTGAGAAATGTATAATGTAAGATTATTCAATTTGGAAATATAATAAGAGTTTTAACATTAGAAAATGCATTAAATGTTAACAAAATGATGTTTTAAAGGCATGATTGAAAATGACAGATTTTGATTGCTTTCAGAACTACCTAGCACACTCTGCATTTTATAACACAGCAAAACAGTGTCTTGAGGAGGAAATATGAAGACTGATCTTTTTTTAAAAAATTTTTGCAATTCTCACTTCTATGAGAATCTCATATATGTTTTGATCATAGGCAGCCTCTCTCCCCCAACTCTTCCCAGATCCACTCTCCTTTCTTATCCACCCAAGCTTGTGCCCCCCCATCCCCAACAAGACCAATTTGTGTGGAGCAAATAAGTCTTGAATGTGTGATCCTCAATGGAATATGGTTGACTTACAAGGAGCTACATTCCTAGAGAAAACTGCATTCTCTCTCTCTCAGTAGCGGTGGGTGGGATTTTATACCCAGTTCCTCCCTTCCGTGCTGGGATTTGTTCTGCCTTGGGCATAACACAAGTCTTGTGCACACTGTAACATTCACTGTGACCTCATATGGGCAGCTTCCCTGCTGTGTTCAGAAGCCCCCATTTCCTGGTAGTCATCCACTGCCTCTGGCTCTTATAAACCTCTGACCTTCCCCGAGCCCTGAATGGAGTAGATGCAGTACAATACTCTATTTAGGGATGAGCATTCTGCAGGTAGACTTATTCTTTAACATGCTAGAGATTAGACAATGATAGACTTTAGACAACTTTGAACTTACCACCAAATATACCCATGAGGGACCATCAGCAGAAGTTGGAATGTATGTTTGAATCAGAAACAAGTGAAATTTTGAACAGTTACACTATTTCTGCACACATAAGTCATTATGAGCTGCCATATAAGGAGCATCACTTTTTTTTTTTTAAATCAGAGTGGGCACTACATGTTCCTGGGGAATCTGTTTAGCAATGGTGAACTGTACCTTTCCTGTAATCAAAGATACCATCACTCCAAACTCTCAAATAGCCTTTTGCCATCCTATTACATGCTTAGTGATTCCTGCTTGCTTGTTTTTCCATTTCTTTGTTTACCTTATCTGAGACTTATCCAGTCTCTTTCTCCAGGAATTCTTGCCGTTCTCTACTTTGCATGAGAACCCTTATTATTACTGGATTTCCTTATTCTGCTCGTTGATAATTCAGTGAGATTGGATGATGCATTGGGGAATCTTTGACGAGAAGCAAGCTCTGCAGCATTGATCGTCTCATACCTCATGGTCTCTACCCATATGGTACTTCTAACTTGCTGTCTAACCCTGAATTCCGAGCTTTTGGCTATTGGTAATGCATTATTGCTCCAAGATTACCTTTTATTGTCATCTTTTCTACATAGCTTTGTATTTATTTGGGTATTATTTGCAATATACGCTAGGGGTGGAGCCATAATTCCACATAGTGAGACTACGGATCTTCATCAGGAGAGCAGATCCACCTGCAAGTATGTTTGTGCTTTCATTAGAAAACCCTGTGAATAACCAGGTGGCTAAATATTCAAGAATTTTTATTTTTATAACCACATCCAGTTTCAGTTTATACCAAGATATCTAAATCACATTCTCAGTTTAGATATGTAAGTTTAATGTCAACTGTTCCTTCAAAATTACTAGTATGATTGTTAAGAATCTTTTTATACTCATAAATGTTACTATATTAATTTCTTTGACACTTCATATTTTATCATTTACTGATCTTTATCCTTTTTTGAGTATATTAAGCTATTAATACATTAAAAATAAAAAAGACCCTTTCTGGGGCTCATGCATATTATAAAGTGCTAACTAAATTAACTAAATACTTTGCTGCTTCTGGTTGACAAGTAACAATTTGTTTACATCCAAATTAAATACATTACTCAATGCTATCCTGGCTTATCACCTCGAAAGCTCTTGATGTCTGCCAAAGAAGGAGTGTCTCATTCTGCCCCACCATGAAGGTGTAACACAGCAAATCCTAACAGCTCACAATAGGCCAGAGAAGAAGATCCTGCCAGAAACAATGTCCTTAGCTATTGTTGAGATAACACAGCACGATGTTATCTCAGTAAGTGGGTTGTGCTTATAGATATTTTAAAAAGTAAAAAGCCACATGTACCAGTAGATATGGTACCCATGTAAGTGATTCACAAGCTTACTCTTCAAAACATAAAGTGAAAGCACTTCTGGTTTCAGGGAAGAACAATGCTGCTCAGGGGTGACTTTCCAACCAGGAGACATTCTCCATTAGGGCAATATGTTCTTGCTTTTTGTTTGGCTTTCTACATGGTTCACTTTTGAGATCTGAAAGAAAGGAAAACAAGAAAACAAGCAACCAGGATCTTAGTAGATGATTTACATATTAGTATAAATTATGCACAAGAGACTTTATGAGGAAGGAAAACCAGTGCGTGGCAACTCAATGGAAATTCCCACTTCTAGAGTCATATAAGTACATATACAGTACACCTGGTGAGTTAGGTTCTTGTCTTTGAGGTGAGGTGAAAGAATTTGTAAGACACAATGAAAACATGGAAGTAGAAAATAGGCTGCAGATATTTTTAAGCCTCTAGAGCAGTTTTAAGACAGAATGTTAAGCTTTTGTGTTATTCAAAACCATGTACTATTTATAAGCATAATATTAGATAGATGCTACCAAATTCAGTTTCTTCAGAAATGTGTTCCTAATGCCTGATTCAAAAGCCTTTTCAGATGCAAAGATGGAAAAGAGGCTTTCCCCCCTTTCAGTAAAATCATTAATATATTCAAGGTTTAACTTTCCTTTCACAAGTGTGTCTGAGTATACCATATGGCACCAGTTAGATTTGAAGGTTTTCATTTGCTTTTTAAAAATCTGAGTGAAGTTTCCTTTCCTAAGCTCATACATACTGGTTATTTTTTAATAAGCATAAAGCTTCTATATAACACCCAATGCATGATTTAACAGGAAGGAATTAAAAATACATGGCAATGTAATAATTGGCTCACTTTGTTAAGACCCCTTTGTGGTTCAGTCTAGGGACAGCAGTCATTAGTTTATTAGCTCAAGTTGGATTCGGTGATTTTTTTTCCAAAAAGTGCTGGAATATGCATCCTAACAAATTATAAGATACCTGTGCTTACCTCAGCAGCCACTCCCTAGATCTACATCCACAGAGAGCAGCAAGCTTGTGCCTGCCCACAAAGTTGGGATGGAAATGTTAATAGACTGGAACAGATGTGTGCTAGCATCATTCTGGAGACAAGAGCATGTTTGTAGTCTGCCTTAGCTCATGACTTCCACTCACCCCTGAGGGGGAGGACCCTAAAATTTTGTGCTTTCATTACAGCTTGCTTATGAAAATAGCGGCTAAAGACTATACTGTAGATGACTTGTACCTTTGAATGTGCTTGCTAAAGTTTTCATTAGCAAGCTCTGTTGACTGGAATGGACAAAAACGAATTTTAAACAAAGACATCATTAGAGCAATCTTTAGGAGACATAAGCTGACTTTGTGTGAATTGTGAGCTGCTCTTTCTTTGGCCTCACATTTTTTGATGAAGCAGGCAGGACATTAACCTATTGTAGATCAAATTTCTCAGCTGAACAGCTTCCTTTTCAAGGTTGAAAGTCCTAAATTTTTCAACTTCAATTATGTTGATTTCTTAAAGGGAGTCTGTTGTTCTCTGGGAAATTTACTCGTTCTTGTTTTTCTGTACATTTTCTCATTGGAATTTTGGAAAAAGGTCATGTTACTATGTAAAATAAATGAGCTCTAGAAATCAGAGACACTGGGTATGCAAGGTAAAACTATTAATATTTGATTCCTTAGGATTAGGAACAAAATTCCCTTAAGAATCACATGATTCCAAAGCTGACATTTAAAAGGATGAGTGGCATGATGCTCACCTGATGTTTATAATTTTATCCACCTGTATAGTCCGCAAATATTAATTGAGTATTCTGCATCATTTGAAATTCTCTGACGGACTAACAACCTTCAATTCACATCCCCGAGAACCTAACAGTCAACATATAAATGAGATATTTACAAAGATAAGAAGTATTCTAAGGAGAGCTACACAGAGGTGAAGCAGCAAACACAAGCCCCTCAAAGGACAAACGTAGAAGGAACATGGAAAACAGCAGGAGCTTTCCTGGCAGGGAAGGGGGAAGCTTCATGGTGGAGACACAACACGACACAGACAAAGGAAGGGCTCCATACAGCTGACAGAGTGAACCAGCGAGACCAAAGGTAAGAAGGAATTTACAAATATTTAGTGTCTTTCCCTGTTGTTTTTATGAACTTTATGTTAGTCTAACCAGATATAGACACAATTAGAAGAAACTATGGCAGTAACTTATGTTAAAAAAAAGTAAAAGTGTACAAGGAATTTAAGGAGCTAGGCAAGTAGCTTGGTTGGTGCAGTACCCTTTTCCCATGCTCAAAACATCAAATTTGAGCTCCAGTACCACATATGTTAGGCATGGGGGTATACAACTGACATCCCATCACTTGGGAGGCGGAGGCAGAAGGATGAGCAGTTCAAAGCTGTTCTGGGTATTACATAGTGACTTTGAGGTCAGCCTGGAAGACATGAATGCCTGCTACAAAAACCAAAACAAACAAAAGAAACAACTTACAGGATTTAAATGAAGAAACTCATTTTTACTCATGGTTCTAATGAATTAGTTTATCATGGTAGTACAATTATGCAGTGGAGATTAGGCATATATCAGTAAACATAGAGTGAGAACAGATACAACCGGGACCTAGAATATAACATTTCAAGGCCTACTGCTTGTGATAGACCTCTGTTAATTGGGCGCCATCCTCTCAAAGTTCCAAAACAGCTAGGGAACAATTGTTTAAAAAAAGACACTTGGAGATACTGCAATCTCAAATCCCAAAAAAGGGAAACTGAAATTCCTAATGACAGTTTAGAGCTGGAGACATGTAGAAGGAATAAAGGAAAGGCCTTGTCAACATGATGTCGGGTAAAGAAGTTGTTTTTAGGATGACTCTATCAATCTGTCCTGAGAAATGAGTAGGTTGTAGCATTCTTCTCCAAACTGGGGTATACAAGGTCAGAGTCAGGTTCAGTGGAAAGGCAGGAGGGCAAAGGAGACAAGAAATACAGATGGGAGGAGGAGCATTGTGAAAGTTGCCATCAGATAGAAATTAAGACAGAAAACGTTGTCAATTGCATTACATGTGTAGGTTAAGGTTGATATCATAAAGCTGGTATTAATTGTCATTGGTGGTCTGGGGAGAAAGGTTGCATTCAACTAAGGAGCAAAATTCAGTCTATGGTTCCCTGAAGAGAGACTAGAACATTTCAAGAACTTTGAAGATCAGAATGATGAGGATTTGAAAATATTAAATTGGTTTATTGAACCATAAAATATTGTCCGTAAGTTTTATATTGTCTGGAGGAAAATAAGTTCAAATGTGAGAAAAAAATGGGGAAAAGACCAGACTTTCCACAAAATTTCCAAGGAGGAGAGAATTTCTGTTCATTTCACTAAAATATTTATTTGAAATTAAAAAGTAGGAGATTTTAGGAGCTCTATCAAAAGGACAGCTAGTGGTGAGGTCACATGACAAAGGAGTCAGGAGAAAGTCAAGATGAAAGGGGACACTGAAGGGTTAATGGCCTAAAATAAAGAACCATAGGAGACTTGAAGAACTCCTGAGAGTCAGCATATTGATAAGGACATTGCCAGCAGCCATGACTGAGGAACTTGTGATAAGAAATTCAACACATGAATAGCAACATCACCAAGAATTACTGTCCTGAGACTATAGGAAATGGATCGGCAGGTTGAACTTCCCACCTCCGCACAGTTCCCTTTCCAGTCCTCTAAAATCCTCAACCCCACTGGACCTACGTGTGTGCACAGTATGCACTCCTGTGTTCTGTGCCTACATATGTGCGCATAGTCTGCACTCCTGTGTAGACTATGCCTATGTGTGTGTGCACAGTCTGCATGCCTGTGTAGACTGCATGAACAGTCTGCACTCCACTGTGCCTATGTGTGTGCTCACAGTCTGCATTTCTGTGTAGACTGTGCCTATGTGTGGGCGCACAGTCTGCACGCCTGTGTAGAATGTGCCTATGTGAGTGTGCGTAAAGTCTGCACTCCACTGTGCCTCAGTGTGTGCACACAGTCTGCATTCCTGCGTAGACCATGCCTACGTGTGCGTGCACAGTCTGCACGCCTGTGTAGACTGTGCCTATGTGTATGTGCACAGTCGGCCCTCACTATTCCCATGAAGGAAATCTGCAACTGTTGGAGCTAGCCTAGTCTCCTTCCACTTTCATAGCTCATCTACCTTTCTCCATCTAACTGATAGAGAAAACACTAGGGACAGAGCTGAGATGCCTCAGTTTAAGATATCAGAAGTACTTATGTTTTCTTTGAGGTAATGTCTAGAATTCATTGCCATGGGCAAGACTGACCAAACTCAAGTAGAAAACAAAACAAAACAAAAAAACCTCAGAGGTATGTGAGCTAAAAAGCTGAGAACTGAAATTGTAAAGCTGTCTTCTAAAACAGTGGGGTGACTTCTAGGCATTGTCGTTTGTGGGAATTCAATAGTGAAATAGACAAATAACTTTGATGACAGACAAAATATTAGTTGCACTTTGAAAAGTCTGTGTCTGTCTAATAAAGCTTTTCTGCTTGTGATCGCTTACTTTAATTTTGAGTTTAGCATTTCTTTCATGCTAGTAACATGTTCTGAGCACTAAAGTACTGTTCCTGAGATTTTTCAGTAAATTGAAGAGGCTAAAATGTAATCTCTGGTGTTTGGGTTCAGAATATGAATTCCCAATCTTGCAGGTTCCCAGTGGCCCATACTCACCCAGGAACCATAAGTAGCTTCTCTCCCAAGTCTATGATATACATCGTCTTTTAAAATATTTTCAAAGCCCCTCTTGGCAGTAATGAAACTTGTACTGAGACTTAATAGACATCAGTTATACACTGGGATTGTAGTCAGCAAGGGAAAAGATATTTTTACTGAAACCATTATTAAGCAATTCAGACAAGTGGACTTTAACTTTGTATGTGGAATTCCTTAATGCAGAGAGGGACTCGATGAAATTAAGCCATGTGACTCTCAGCCCACGCTCTGCCATCTGGGAAGTTCCAATGGATGTGTGTCTTGTTAAGCTTTATTAAGTTTGCACCAACATAGCATTTCAACCTCTAAACACAGGAAAAGCAACAAACAGGTGGAGATCAACAAACACGACAGGGAGATTTTAAATTACTAATCAGATGGAAGAAATGTTTACAAAGAGCAGGCAAGGAAATGGAGTGCCAACTGTTGTAGCCACAAGCCTTAGAAGGTGAGAATGGATGGCAGCCTGCCAAGGAAACCTCAGGCCCCGTGAATTCAGCACACTCCCACAAACAGAAGTGCTGGCGTGGGCACATCCACACCTGTAGAGAAATAATGGCAAATTTTAAAGAGTTCTGTGCAAAGCTTCAGGGTTTGGCTAGGGAACTTCCCATACCCTTGGTTGATGTTTATAAGACAGCTTTGTAAGACTGTTCACTAAGGTATCTTAGCTTACTGGGAGCTGGAGGTGGGTTGGAGAGAGTTCAATGGTTAAGAGCACTCACTGCCATTGAGTCGACCCAAGTTGGGTTTCCAGCACCCACGTGGTGGGTGGCTTACAACTGTCTTTAACTCCAGTTCCAGAAGATCTGTGCCCTCTTCTGACTTATGTGGGATGCAGGCACTTACATACAACCACGCAAAAACACTCTTACACCTAAAATAAAAATGAATAAATCTTTAAAAAAACAGATCTAATGAGTTGGAGAGGAGGTTTTTAAAATCAGAAAGGTAAATGGTAGAGTCATTCTTCCTTCACTAAATGATTGTGTGCCCCTGCACAATTTCCTGAACTCTCTTAAACTACTACCTTATCACATTAAAAACGGGGAGGAAAGATAATACAAGTGTCCACAGTTGTGAATGAACTTGAACTAGGGCCTCAGGCAGGGCCTCCTAAGACAGAGTAGATGTTGGCCATTCTTTAAGAGGTGAAACGAAATTTTAGTGCAGTTTAATTTTCGGTTTTCCTTTACGTGAGAATGGTCAACACTTTTTTCAACTGTCTTTTGATCATTTGCATTTTTTCTTTTGAGAACTGTTCCATTCATTTGGCACATCTATTGACTGGATGATTTTTTTGATGTTTAACTTTTTGAGTTATTTATGCATTCTGCATTCTATCTAATACCCTGTCAAATACATACTTGGCCAAGGTTTTTTCCCATTCTATAGGTTGACAACTTTTCTCACAGTATATAGCTACTGTATTCATTTGCCTTTCTCAATTTCAATTTCTACTACAGTTTAGAATGATATTTCCTTATTGTTTTGTGAAACGTTTGCTGCTTTTGAGGAAAATTCAGATATGTCCTTTTTTACTACCTTTAGCTATAGAACTGGAAAAGGGAGGAGTTGGTTCAATTATCTAAGCAATTGTCATTGGGAATAAAGTAAAATATTTTGTTTTGAACGTGTAAAATACTAAATCCATGCTATAAAAGTAGGCAGAGATCTTGAGTGAGAGAGTGACTATGTGAGGTACAAAATAGATCAAAAGAATCCTACATTATAAGGACGCTGAAGAAAGTGCTGATGTGCCGAGAAGATCAGATGAGATCACTTAAAATATGGATATAGATTTAAACAGGGAGTTGAAGCCCAAGAATCAGAAGCTTCAGGATATAGAAATCAGAAAGGGGGGCAGAAACCACCAAATAAGACGAGGACAGAGCAGCTTGCGATGCTTGATATCATTATGCTGCTTAAATGAAGAGAAACAAGGATTTAGAGGAACAGACAGCTAGTCCACTTGAATGCTCCTGGGTAAATGAGTAAGTAATGAACAAAGATGAAACGATCGATTTGGGCAACATGGAACTCAGTGAAAACACAAGTCCTGCAACCTTAATGGAGCAGTCTACTAATTTCTAGAATAAGTAGGCTTTGTCTGTAAATCTGTACAGCTATATATATGAAAGAAAGGAGGAAAGTGGGAAAATAGAGAAGGTATGATTAAGGCAGAGGGTACTTTTAAGTAGAAAATGATATGGTTGAATTATTGTTAAACTAATCTTATAGAAAGAGAGAATTCTTTCTGCAGAAGAAATTAGAGAACCTGAAAATGCAGGATTTAGGCAGGGAAGGGAGGAGAGAATCAAGAGTCCACAGATTCAAGATACTTCATTTAGAGTGATTCTGAAGCAAAACAGTTGTGCTGATGACCCCCACAGATCAGTACAACCGATGGTTGAGAATTTTGCTTTGGTTGAACTTATTAGCCTTCACAGAGGTAAGAAAATATTTCTTTCCCAAAGTTCCTTTACCAAGTGTTTCCCCCAATTTATTTCTGTCAAAGAATGTTACATTGGATAAACTGATTGGGCTTATAAAAGAATATCAACAGTATGATGTCGAAGGAAGGCGTATGCCTCAAATAATCACAGTATAATCAAAGAAAGGGAGTAGAGATCTCTCCTCTCTCTCTCTCTCTCTCTCTCTCTCTCTCTCTCTCTCTCTCTCTCTTTCCCATTTCTCGAGAACACAGAGCACAGAGTTAGGACCATAGGAAGTGATATGGATCTAATCCTAAATAAAGACAAATACTTTATTTAGTTTCAGAACTTGACTGTTATGGAGTTGTGCTGTTTCCTTCACAGAAGGTGCTCAGAGTCTGGCTGAACTTCATGAGGACACTGAGCAAGCAATTCTCTGACTGAAATGGGAAATTATATGAGAAACTTAAATCTGTGCCAGAAGTGAGATTCTTAAACCCTGACTGCCTCATCTTTTCATGTCACTTCTCAGCAAGTGTCTTTTTTCTTTATTCTCAGTTGTGGCATTATAGCATCCCAGTTGCACTGAATAGAAATGCTGAAAATACTATGGTAGTGTAGGAAATAAGATCTCAGACTGCTATTTATGATCATATTTTGAAAGCATAGTAGACAAAACCTGTGCTATGACAGAACGTCTCTAACCTGAAGTTGTCAGCGATCACATAGCCAGCTTCTGGTCCCTCCTTCTCCTTTTAAATACTTTGAACTGGAGTCTGTGCAAAAGATGCTTCAGTGGGGTTGCTGCTTAATTAATTAGAGACAAGAGAAGAATAAAAATTTAAAAAGAGAATTGTAGATTATACAATCGGATGTTCAGCAGTGACACGGACTCCTTTGACAACTGAAGGGTCAGTATCTGCAAAAGTCGGGACGCTGCTTACAAGCATCAGCATCCAACTAGCAACAATGTGCATGCCAGGATAATGAACTTAAAACAATAGTAATTAACAGGCTAAGACAAAGGATTAAAATTAGAAATGAATGGCACAGTGCTTTCCGCTTCCTTGTAGAACAGCATTAAGCCAACTTAATCCATTTTAATTCATCCCGAAACCTGCAGTGCAAATGAGATGGATTCAAGGGTCAGGTTCAGCTCCTGAGAAAGTGCGATACATTCACCTGCGACAATTCTTTCTGGGGTGATAAAGTAAAGGAAGTCTCTTAAGAACTCTGAGTGACTCCATGGGGTCCCCAGAGATCAGGTGTCAAAGTTGTCTATCAGATGCCTGAAAAGAAAAAGGGGAAGCATTACTCAATGCTATTGTGAGACAGTTGTCATTGACTGATCGGGCCTTTGAAGCACGCTTTCACAGTCAATGAAACCACCTGACTAGATGAAAGCCAGACAGCTTCTGACAAACAAGAGTCTATGGAATATTCATTGTGCATCTGGGAGGGAAAGATTAATGTATTAGAAATTAAAATGGGACCAGCATGTATGATCTTGCTCTAACACTTGGCCAGACCTGTGTCATCCACTGCTAGTGCCTGAAGTAGACAGACAATTCTGCCAAGGAAACTGAGAATCATTAAGCATCCCGCTATTGTGCGTGGTGAATAATAAAACTTTCCCCCTATTCTTTGCCTGGAGCTGACAATGAATAATTCTGGAGCTATTTGCAATGTTAACAGCACCTATCTGGCCATCCATTCCTTTACGATAAGGATGGAAATATGCATTTCAACAGTCCGTACAGATCCTGATTCACAGGCATTTCAAAGGACACCTGTCACTCAAGTGAAGGGCCTGTCACTCTCCGGTGTGTGATGGTGGCCAAGGAAATGGCCAAAAAGATTATCTGTATTTTATTTCTCCCCCCATTTTTTTCCAGATTAAAACACTGGTACATTTGCCATAGACTGACAGGTGATTTACACTGGCAACTGTAATGTGTTTAGGACCAGAAGAAGAAAAAAAACTATTCTTTTAGGCAGGCATTTTCTTCCAAGGTTTACAGCTATCTCAAATATACTATCACAAATACGATCTAGACCACACAGAATGCCATTATGCTGGGTATTAGCAGCATTTAATCTGTTTGCTGACATAAAGGTGACATTGATAGAGCTGTATTTTTTGATGTCAGTCCCGAGTAAATGTCCTTCTATCAAATTCCCATGTAGCTGAGTTGGGGTCCTTACAGTCTGATGAACTTGTGTTGGGCCTGCTCCCAAAAATGATGTGTAAGCAATGGATGACTGCTCTTCACCAGTATGTCATTGGATGTGTAGCTCAGATCAGAAAAGTGCTCATAACCAATGGAGATTAATGTCACATATCATGACGGTTTGATTATAAATACCAAAGGAAAGCTTAGTAGTTTCTTCTCTGGAAAAATATGATAAAAGCATTCTTCAGATCGGCAAAAGCCATCAGAGCTCTAGTCCTCTCAACTAATTCTCTGATTGCTTTTAGGACTCCACTTATTTCAGTGTATAAATTATTCTGCTTTGAACTACTTTTAAATTAGTGAATAATGTAAATGGCGAATCAAAGATCTGTCTTGCTTGCCCTCGTGACTGCCATCAGAGTTCCTCTCCTAACCAAGGTGACATGAGACTTGTTGTTAAAATTTCCAGTCAGAGTTAGGGAGCCCATTCCATGTCGTGTGGAGCACAAGGAAACTCTTGGACGATGTCTAATAGTGCTTGTGTGCAAAAGGAGACTGTGTCTGGCAGGTCAAAGAACTAGCCTGTGGAATGCTCCAGTTTCTTACTGATGAGGGACCATTCTCTTTTTTCGCAATGCATTTCATGCAAGTGCCTAGTTTTTACTCTTAAAAAGTTGGAAATTGGTGATTATTATAAGGTACATTTTAAACCCATGGGCCTACTCCATCAAGAGATTTCCCTAAATTCTCTTTGTATGAATAGGTAAAAGATAGTTAATATATGTGAATAGGTAAATGAATTGGCCTCGCAAAGAAGGTCATTTTTAAACTATTGTCTAGTTTAAGGTTCTCGAAGTCATAAAACTTCTGTGAGGGTGATATAACTTCATTATTATAGCCAACAGGGATAGAATATATGTAAATATTTATTTATTGTTGTTGTTGCTGCTGCTGCTGCTACTGATGTATGTGTGTGTGCATGCGCACACACATGTATACCAGTAGGCATGTGCACACGAGTGAGTACCTGTGAGGCCCGAATAAGGCGTTGGACTCCCTAGATCTGGAGTTACAAGTGGTTGTGAGCATTCTGATGTGGGTGCTAGGAACTGAAAGCAGCAAGAACTTTTAACCATAGACCCATCTCTCCAGGACCTAGAGTACATTTTAAATTATTAAAACAAAACATCCTCATATGAAGCACTGTTAAAATGAATGTAAAGAGGCAAAGAAAAACATAAGATTGCCTGAGACATAGAGCATGGAGGAATTGTAGTAGCTGGACTCAGAGTAGCTGGTCTATAGCTATTTTAATCAGAGTTCACGAAACCTATAATGATTTTCCTTTCCAGTAGTGGCTTTATGATAGCCAAAGTATGCAATCTGGTCATAGTAGATAATATTTTCCATGTAAACTTCTTTAAAAATTAATGTGTAACACTTCAGAACACAAATGTGTGAGGTCCCAGTGAGATTTCGGTCTACTTCATTGTTCCTGTTGGTTACCATGAGTCCCCCAGAGATACTCATTTTAAGTGCTTTTTCCTTAGCCTTCTCTTTGACTTACAAAACCCCTACATGTGTTCATTTAGCATTCTTACTGTTCTAGGTAGCTTTCCTATGTCCCTTAATAGCATCAATTTAAAATCTACTCATTTAATTTGAAGCACTCACTTCACATATACTCTTATCGTTCCATTTTACGGGTGTGAAGGAAGTTCAAAACGGTACAGTTAGTAATCAGTGTGGTGAGGCTTAAATCTAGTCTATTTGATTCTAAAGTCCATGTTCTCAGACGTGATTTTAGACTTACCTATAAGAAGTATTGTGCCTTAACATAAATTATTAACTAGGAGTGTAAACCACAAAAAAGCATACAAATTTATTATATATTGAAAATTCTTGTATTTGCTAAAATGATTCATTTTATGAGGAGGACATGGTACATGCATGCCATAGCCCAGATGTGGTCAGATGGAAACTCAGAGGGAGCTGCTTCCCACCTTCCACCATGTTGGTTCCAGGGTTGTTGAACTTAGGTTGTTAGGTATGGTAGCAAGCATCCTTACCTGTGAGCCATCTCAGTAATCTGATAACGTCTTTCGACAAAGCACTATTTATGCATCAATAGTCCCTTAGAAAACCAGCTGAACAAAATGGATAAAGTAATGGAAACATTAACAGGAGAGATTAAGGAATTCAATGACTGCAAGACTTAGTCTGACCTAGGTCTGTGTACATGTTGTAGCTGAGCAACATGGTGTTCTTGTGGGATTCCTAACAATGAGAGTGGGGGGTATCTCTAACTTTTTTACCTGCTTGTGAGACCTTTATCTCCTATCAGGTTTCCTCATCCAGCCTTGATGTAATGGTATGTGCCTTGTTCTTATTGTCACTTGTTACACCATGTTTGGTTGATGCCCAGGGGAATCCTGCTCTTTTGTGGAAGGAGGCGAAAGGGAGCCGGACTGGAGGAGAAGGGAGCTGGGCAAAAGAGACTGGGAGGAGAGAAGGAGAGAACTGCAGGCAGGGTGTAATATATGAGACAAGGATGCATTCAAATATTTCACAAATATTTATCATACACACATTAAAACAGGTTTAACTTTGGATGGTAGAGCAACCAACACAAGAAGTTCTGGGCTCCACGATTCCACTTTCAGCTGAAAATCAGAAAAAGGCAGAGAGAACATTCTCTAGAAGACTGTCAGGACTGTGGCTTCTAAGGGGACCAGAGTTTGCAACAACACAATGGTTTTTATCTTATATTCGGAAAGAGTAATTTTGACTGCCATGTAGAAAATAAATGTTTGGGGTATGGAGTAAGAAGGGTAAGAAGGTGACTAACTAGAGGACTGTGACACTCGTATGGTGGCCTAGTGGTGTTAAGAGGAACCTGACAAAAATCCAACCAGGATTCATAAAAATTGATAATTGGTTAGTTGGCTGTGTGTGGATCTGTGTGTCACTGTGTGAGTGCATGTGATTTTAGGGAGAAGGAAATGAAAAGAGAGATGGGGTAACAGAGATGAGAGAGAGAGGGAGACACTCAAAAGTTAGAAATGCATTGACTATTACAAGAATAAATTTGAAATAATTCATTGGTGATGTCTGAGCATATTTTTTCCAAACCAGATGGCAAAAATAAGTGGGTAAGAAATGCTTGTTTGTAACAGTTGATTAGTAGAACACATGAAGAAAAACAAGTTTAGGAAATTGTTTCATATGGTTTCTTGGAATACAACTGTCCTGAAAAAAATTATAGCAAGATCATTAGAAAATGGGCCCTTAGCAACCAGAGCTGTCAGAGAAAGTAGGCAGAATAGCTTACTCTTTTTCAAGAGATACATGTATTACATGTAATTTTAATTTCTGGTTAGCCATAAGAGAAAATAATGTAAACATTTATTATATGGATAGAGCTCAAATTTAGTTATTCAAACTGACATCTCATACAATGAGCTAATTGATAGCTTCATTTTATATTTATTTATATGTGTATGCACATGTGTGTGTGCACATGCATGTGAGTGGAAAACGTGTCTCTGTATGCACAAGTGGATTTGCTTATGGAAAGAAATGGTAAAGGTTGAGTATCCTCCTTCCTTCTTTTTCTTCTTAACTGAAACCTTAATTTTTTTAGTAGCAAAGATTTTTAGGTGAAGAGTAAGCATTATTATAATTATTATTATTACATTTTATATTTAACCTTAGATCACTTGTTTTTCATTGATTTCATTTCATGGTTACTTTAAGGCATGACAAGTGACACTGGCCACATTATTTCTAAAGCAGGTAAGTCAGATGACTGAATTAATCAAAGAAACATATTCATTCAATACCTCTATATATTCTATAATTGGTCACAAGATTCTAAAATTCTAAGTCACATGTTTTTTTGGGGAATGGGAATACTCTTCTTCATAGGTGCTTATGTCTCCTGTGAGGTTTACCAGGGTACCTCCTGAGCTGGCAGGGTCTAACTGATTGTTTTCATTTGTAGAGCATATATTTTCTGTGCCAGTGTGACATTATTCTAGGTACTATTCACAGTGGGTTGGGATTATGTTCTTACTTTTTAGAAGTGCCTAACACAGACACATCTGATTTACGAAGGGAAAGAAGGTGCAGCATAATGTGATTACCAAATAAATTAGAATCCGCCTTGTAAAGGTCCACGCAGGTTTCAAACATTCCACATTTCCCGCACTGTCACATGCCTCCTCCCTCCCACCTGTCTGGAGCCCTGCTTTGAGTACATCCCTCCACTGTGTACACTCAGCTAGGCTGCAGGACTTCATTATCATGTTGCTACTACTTAATAATTAAGATTAAAGTTTTCTGTTCTATTATTTTCTTCCCCAACCTCAGATATGACATTTTACAATGAGGTGTAACTGATAGCTTCTATTATTCATTGACAAACACCTTTGGGCAAAGCATAAACTTATGATATTTATTTCATGTGATGACTACTACATAACTATATTTCAGAAAAAAGCAATGTCTTGTCTTCATTTTTCTTGTTTACTACATTTTCAATTCCTTCCTTTTTTGCTAGCATGTATCACACACAGGGGTTTCACTGTGATATCCACAGTGTACTTTGTTCATCTTCAACTTCTCTATTGGAGTCCAGCCTCTACAGGCTCGTACATTCCAGGGTAGGGGTGTGTGGATTAGAAATGTTAGGCATAAAAAAGCTGAGATACAAAAGAAATAAACAGAGACACAGAATAGAGTCAGGAGGGCGACCCAGTGAATATTGAATTTGCCCACGTTTATTTTCCATATGCTTTATACACCCTGGTCCAAAATAGGGGGAAGAAGGCAAGACTTCTTTGCCATGATACAAACAAGGAACAAAGCAATTACCTCTTCGATACCCAAACCTTCAAGTAACTATATCCTGAGTTAAGTATTCTGTTGTTTAGGCAGGACATACAGTGACCACACCTTAGGCCAAATATCCTGTAGGCAGCTACAACCTTGAAGGAGCAAGAATAGGCCTGAACTCTCTGATCTTTGATCAAGGTGGAATAGATCCATAACCATGGGCTCCGCCACTTCTCTATCATCCTTTCTTACCCATGATCCTTCTCCTCACCCCTCTTCCCCATCACTAGAAGTTCCATTCTTGAAGATACTGCTCTTATAACCTTGCTAATTATCACCTAGAACTTCCTAAGTAAGTTATATATCCAGAATCAAAGGGCTAATATCAAACCTCTATAGCTTGTTGCTTGTTCGGTTTAGCACACGATAGCACCAGCGAGAGTCTGTATCCCTCACACACTGTGAAGAACACAGAGGCAGAGAAAGGAGTGGGTATCATGAGGGCAGCATTAATACTGGTCAAAGAGCCCTGTAACAAAGCCTGGTCATGACCTGTGCCAGGAGACTGTCCCCAAATAAGCACTATTGTCTTATTAAGGAATGAAAGCTTCCTATAAGAAAATGTTAAAAGAATGGTATAAACTTCAAAGCCAGACTCACTTTTGGTTTGTTCATGTCAAAAGGCACATTTTATGACAAATATGTTTCAAAGCATAGCCAAGGTCTTAGAAATTTCAAAAGCCACACTGAATCCCTGGCTCATTTGCCTTTCACTATACCCTTTAACTCTGAAATATTAGCCTCTAATCCTGTTTATCTTTGCCATTGATGTTTTCAGCTTTAATGGTTTCCCACTCAGAGTACATCATACTCACTAGAGAATGCGACTGAAGTTCCCTCTGCTTCTCGGCGACTGGAGAACAACAAATAGCAAAGGATGCAGCTTATAGCTCTTAAGGTCCTCAGCATCCCCATAGACAGCCCTTCTCAAGTGAAGGAGGGCTTGCAAAATTCTACCCTAATAATTTAGGGGAAGGAGATTAAAGCAAAATCATTTTAATAAAAGGATTTGTGGAAAACCTGCTTTTCATTACTGTTCATCTCTTGAGGTTGTGGAGCTGGTTCAATGTCATTTACAGATAGCAAGTGTTCATGCTTCTGAACAGAATTTTCTGTAGCTTTTCTTGTTAATTTTCTATTTCAATTCCATATAAGGGAAGCGTTCTCTTTTGAGTCTTTTCCTCAAAAAGAGTAGCATAACCTCAAAATAATTTAGTTAGACAAATTTCCAAACATGAAGTCTTGACAGAAATCTGTGCCAGGATAGAGGATTAGAGAATGTTTAGGCCTCTCAAAATATAGTGAGCATACACTCAGAAGTTTTTATTTTAAAGTACTAAGTTCAATGAAGGTATAGATCAAAGTTATGGGTCTAGATATGGGATTTGTTGTCTTAGTCAGAACCATAATTAGAGAAAAGTTTGTGATGAGAATATTGATTGCTGTAATGTAAATGCATACGATAATGAATTTCCCACCTCTCCAATGATATTAAAAATGTTTTGAAGTAGAGTTGAGTATCATTTTGTTCACATTTATTTATTAATTTTGTTGGGGAGAATGTAACTGTCAGGGTACTGTGTGGGAGTCAAAGGAAAAACTACAGGAGTCAATTCTCTTCTACCATGTGGGTTTCTGGGATCAAACTCATGTCATCAGGTTTGGCAGCGGTCGCCTTTACCCACTGAGACATATCACCACTCCTAGAAGCAAATCCAAGGATGCATTTACAATCAGCATGAGTAAACATGAGTAACTTGTTTCTGTGAGTGTAAGCCAAGTCCTCACGTCGGTCACATGACCATAAATGTCTTTGGTCAGTAACAAACTGTGAGCATTGAAGAGTAGGCACTGTGACATGTGCCAAAAAATATATATGGACCATCAAAGAAAAGTGAAAACATGAATGAATAAGCATTTTGATGAATCAAGCAGGAAGAAAGGAATACATTGAATCCTATACTGCTTAGTTTCCTGTTTTTAATGTATATTTTTACTTGAAGGTGCCTGGCCATGGGTAGTACTTGTTATACATGCAAGCATCTGACCTTACGCAAAACATAATGCATCAAAATATTCTGGGATTCATATTCAGACTGGGAATCTTTTTAAAAAATATTTTTGTTTAAACTTTTTTTTTATTTTATAAACTAGCCACAGTTCCCCATCCCTCCCCCTCCCAACTTCCCCCACCCAAACCCCATCTACTCCTCAGATTGGGTAAAGCCTCCCATGAGAAGTCTACAAAGCCTGGGACATTCAGTTGAGGCAGGACCTCTGTGTCAAGGCTGAGCAAGGTATCGCACCATAGGGAATGGACTCTAAAATGTTAGCTTCTGCACTAGAGATAAATCCTGGTCCCACTGCCAGTGGCCTCACAGACTGCCCAAGCCACAGAACTATCGCTCACATTCATATGCTTCCGTCAATTACTGGATGAAGGGTCTATGATGACAGTTAGAAGAGTCATCAATCTGATTTCAGGGGAAGGCAACCTCTGCACTCTTGTTAGGAGTCTTAGCTGGGATCATCCTTGTAGATTCCTGGGAGTTTCCCTAGCACTAGTTTCTTCCTAACCCCGTAATGGCTCCCCCTATCAAGATATCTCTTCCTTGCTCTTCCTCTCTGTACCTCCCCCAACTCAACCATCCCTTTCCCCTCATGTTCTTCTCCCTCCTCTTCATCCCTCCCTCCCCTTTATTTCTCCCTTCACCTCCCACATTTTCAATTTGCTCAGGAGATCTTATTTATTCCCCCTTCCCAGGGTCATCCATGCGTGTCTGTCTTAGGGGTCTTCTTGTTATCTACCTTCTCAGGGGTTGTGGATTGTAGCCTCGTTATCCTTTTCTTTACATCTTATGCCCGCTTACGATTGAATACATATGGTGTTTATCTTTCTGGGTCTGGGTTACCTAACTGGGAATCTTTAAAAAAAATAATATTATATTAATTCTTTGAGAATTTCATGCAATTTACTTTGAACATATTTTCCCTTCTCCCCGAAGTCTGCCCAGAACCATCCTCACCTCTACCCACCCACCCAGCTTCCAGTTTTCTTTTTCTTTCTTTTTTCTTCCAGTTCAGTTTGTGTTGCCTAGCTACTCTGGAGAGGGGGGCCTACACTGGAATATGACTGAACTACCAGGGGTCACATCATAAAAGAAAATCAACTCCTTATCCCAGAAGCTGTCAAATGTCCATATCCTCTCAGCTGAGTGGTAGGATTTCATTATTGTCCTCTAACGTCATGCTGAGATTTGGTTTGAGCTTGTACAGGTCTCTGCAAACTGCCGTGACAACTGTGAATTACTATGTACAACTCCCCTGTTACGTCAGTAAACACACTTTCCTTGAAGCTATCCGCCTCTTTTGGCTCTTACAATTTTTCTATCCCCTCTTCTACAAAAATTGCTGTGTCTTGGAGGGAGGTGTATGATATGTACATCCTATTTAAGACTGAGCAGACCACAGTTCTTTATTCTCTGTGTTGACCACCAGTTTTGCATCTCTTGGTTAATTGCCATCTACTGCAAGAGGAAACTTTCTATCATGAAGGCTGAGATATGCATGCATTCACGAGCATATTGATATGCCATCAGGAGTCATTTTAGTACTACGTCCATTTAGCAGAATAATAGTTTTAGGTTTTCCAACTAGGTTTTGAGACCTATCCAACCACAGGTTTTTGACCTCATTAACAGTGCTAGGTCTGAGTTCCATCTCATGGACGGTGACTTATATCTAATTAGAAAGTGGTTGACGGCTTCCATAACATACTTGCCACTTAACTAGCGGGCATATGAGGTTACTTTTTATTATTCACAGCTGGGTGAGATTAATGATTACTTTTCTCCTCCGTTAGCTTGCATAGGACCTTCCACCACTGTGAAAGCTAGCCAGTAGAAATGAACCTTCAAGGTCAGAATTTTGTTGATTTCACCATAGTCTATGATAAAACCCTATTGTGTTTTCAGTAATAAGGCATGACCACCAAGTTTTGAAGAATAAGACTAAGAACATTGCCAACAGCTTGTAACATTTTGGAAAGGGTTTCTATGAGCCACATTGACTAACAACTCAAAAATAACCCATTCCAGTACTGGAATTTTTATTAGCTAGCCTTTAGTATCTAGTTGGGTTATTTTCCTCCTCTTATAGAAAAATACCATTCGAGTTATGTGTATGTGTGTTTTAGGAGGTTTCTACAATACTAAGTTCCCATATGGCTTTTTCCAAAAGGTCTTTAATGTTAATTATCTCTCTCTATACTTGTTCTAACCTGTCATCCCATCTCCCACTCCATTTAATCCTTCCTGTCCCATTTCTTACCCTTTCTTCCTTTATATATCCACAGTCTATTTCCTCCATCTTGAAAGGCCCTTGACTAGAGTTCCAAGTAAAACGCACATACATAAAGATGCAAAGCTAACATCTGTACATGAAACGAAAAACAGGCTATATTTATCTTTCTGGATCTGAGTTATAGCAGGATAATTATTTCCAATCCCACCCATTTTCCTGAGGATTCTATAATTTCATCTTTAGGGTTAAATAACACTCCATTCTGTAAATGTGCCACATTTCTATTATCAATTCACTATTTGATGGATATCTACATTGTTTCCATTTCTTATCTGTTATGAATAAATCAGCAATGAGCATGGGAGAGCAAATATCTCTGTAATAAGATATAAAGACTTTTAGGTCTATGCCCAAGGATGGTGTAGCTGAATTTACAGCATTTTGAGGAATCTCCACATTGATTTCCATAGTGGTAACACCAGGAGTGATTATGTACTTGACCTGTCTGATTGTATCAGAAAACAGGATTAATCTTTTTGCTTCCTCTAAGAAACAGTCTTCACTAACAATAATGTATACCACTTTAAGACAAAAAAAAAAATTCAGAAGAGCTATTCCAAGCAAGTGAAACAAATAAAAAAAAGCAGGCATAGCTACTTTAATATCTGACAAAAATATCTAACCAAAGTTAGCCAGAAGAAATGGGGAGGCTCATTTCAAACTCATCAAAGCAAAAATCCACAAGGAGAAAATTATAATCCTAAAATTTTATGTACCAAACACAGAGCACTCAATTTCATTAAACAAACACTATTAGATCTAAAAATCACAGATTGACAGAGTAACACCAACACAGTGATAGGCTGTGATTTCCACACCCTGTTCTTGCGACGAGAAAGGTCAAAACAAAACTAAATACAAAAACCCCAGTTTTAACTAACAACAGAAATCAAACAGACATAAGGAGAATATTACACCCAAATACTAAAAATTATACCATTTTTCAGCAGACTGTGGAATGTTCTATGAAACTGACCACATATTAGGACACAGAGAAAATTTCAACAAATTTTAGAAAATGGAAATAATACCTTACATTCTATCTGACCGTGAAGAATGGATCTGAATATCAACAAGAGAAATGGCAGGGCACACAAAAGCATGGGAACTAAACTTGCTATGGCATGAAAACTGGTCAGAGGAAAAAATCAAGAAGGATATTTAAAAGTATCTTGGAATGAGTGACAATGAAAACACAATATACCCAGATCTATGAAGCACAATGAAAAGACAGTCCTATGATCAAAGTTCACAGCCCCAAGTGCCATCATTAAAAACTAGACAGATCTCATATGAATAATTTACTACTGTACCCGAGTGTAATTTTTACCCGAGTAAAAGTGTAAGTGTAGAAGCCAATGATCCTAGAAAACAGTAGACTGGAAAACATAATCAAATTTGCTGCTGAAATTAAGGATCCTATCTCACCCCCCTACCCAGCCTCCTTCATCTCCTCCCCCTCTCTCCATCCAGTCCAGTTGCTGTTGACCAATGGCTTCTGGTTGTGGGCCCTGTCCTGTGGTGTGCTGACACAGCAGGGTGTCACACAATTACAGAAAACTGATTTTCCATTTCCCAGAGACAATCAAATATCAGTACCTCCTCAGCTAGGAGTGAACTTTCTGCCTGCCTCTAATCCTCCATCTGGGATTTTGTGTGCCTTGAGCCTGCACAGGTCTTGTGTATGCTGTTACAAGATGCCACATACATGAAACAATGAACGTAGAAAAATCAAGCTGGTTCCAACATGAAAGTGTCATCCCTACTGGCTAGTTCTCAGAATATTGGAGGGTTGTATGCCTGATAATGGATGAGCAAAGCTATCATCAGTCTCGCCCAGATGTGAACTCTGTAATAACAACAACATGCCTGGCAGAGAGAAGCCCACAGTACAATAGTTACACAAATGTAATTGGAGCAACCAACCACACTTTGCTTGGATTTAAGGCCCTCTCCATGAAGTAGCACCCATTCTTGACACTGAGTGGTGAATCCACAGTACAGAGCATAGCAAGAGCACAAAGAAATCATCTATACAATCTGTAAAATGATTTTGGCTGTAAGATTTCACAGAGGCTAGGGGGCAGTAATCAAAAGGTTGATTTTAAATGACTGAGAATTAATCTGAGTAAGTGTTTGGTCTGAGCAGTACTTTGGAAGAAGAAAAGTTTGTCTGGACAAGTTTCCATTTAACAATAAGAAAAATCAAAATAAGAGTTGCATAGTGAATAACTTACCAAAGTTCAGAGCAAAAATCATTAAAATGGGAACATAAAACTATAGACATTGATTTATTTCCTTAAAATGTTACTTGCATTTAAGATCTGATTTCTTGATAAATAACTAATAAAACAGACTAATCTGAAATTTAATAGGACAAAAATATAAACATCCCCATTATAAAAAAAAAACAGTTAAACAATAGGGATCTTCACTCAAATATGTTTGAAGCTAAGATGTGAGAAAGAAGACCTATCAGCAAATCACAAGCAAATGAAGTCAGCTGGGTCTTGATCCAAGTTAGTTAGCAATTAGAAGATACTCAAAAAAATCACAAGTGTCCTGGAAAGCACAGTCTTTACAAAGAATTTCTGACAGAGTTAGGTGTGATAAAGGCCTGATAGTAAGATTTTTAAAATTAGCTTAATGGGTATGTTTCTATGTTTATATATGACACTAAATAATATTGAGGGTCTACAAAATATTTTAGCAGAAAAAAAGAGTAAATGAAACTAAATTAAAAATGTTAATAAACTTAGATGTTAGGAAAATATATCTGCATGGCATGAAGTTGTAGACGTTGCTAGTACAACTGATATTGCCATTGTGTCTGACCTATCCCAGAATTCATAGATCTGTTCTCTTTAAAAGCTGTGCATTTCCCTGCCATTTGATTTATTTACATAAATACTTTATTATATTTTATTGCTGTCTTCAGTATCTGAGGATTTGTTTTAAAATAAGGACTTATTTATTTTAGACATCTATAATTGCTAGACTTACATTTTTGAATATTTTACTTTAGGATTGTTATTAGTGCATATCAATTATTGAAACAAATGAGTCTCATAAGGATGGTTTTAGGCATGTAGGTAGTATGGTTCTAAGATATTTATTATCTTTGTTGGTCTGTCTCATGTCCCCTTCCCCTCCCCCATATCCCTTTTGCTTTCATGTTTTTTTTTATTTCCCCAATTTCTACGTATGAGAGAACCAAAATTCACCATTTCAGACTTCTCACTATTAAAAGTTAGAATTCATTGTGCCAAGAGAGTCAATGCTCTTCTTGGACTCTGCTATTTTCTGGTGTGGGTCAGTTTATGGAAAGAAAGGTTTATTTTGACTTATTGTGTCAGGGGACATCAGTCCATCATAGCAGAGGAGGCATGGTGGCGTAAGACTGTGGGAGCAACTGCTTCAGTGCAGTATATCAGGAAGCAGATATTTTGAGTCTGAACCAGAAATAGATGTATGCTTCAAAGTCTGTTCCTAGAGACCCAGTTCTTCTTGCTAGGCTACATGTCCCAAAGATTGCATAACTTCCCTGGACAAGCCAATTAGATAATAATCAAGCTTCTAAACAGATTAGCCTGTGGGGACATTTTGCATTCAAACCATAACCCACCAACAAATAAAATGCTTCATTTTTAGATCACGGCCAAGAATTCTGTGTGTTCCGTGAATGAACAGATTTGAGGTCTCTCAGCTTTAGGATGTCATCATTCTCCAGATGGACTGTTTGACAAATGTTCATTCTTCAAGACAGCAGTGGCATGCTCCCTTCAGGAGCAGACACAATAAACAAGACAGCAATAGCTCACAAGTCCCAAAGTTGCGGGCCTATTTGTGTACCCAGTTTTTCCTGCCATACAGTTTTCTCAGATAATAATCAAATATCAATGTCTTATTAAAAATAAAATTTATAATCAATCAGTCAAAAATTATTGAAACAAAACAAAAATAGTTTTCTGACAAGCTGTTAAAATTTTGAGTCATGGCTCCATATATTGTCAATTTAAAAATGTGTCCACTTCCCTTGCCCTTAATTTTTACATGAAAGCTCATTCTGCTACTACTGTGGGACAATGGTCTTGTACCCTGTAAAGATTTGTCACTTGAATTGGTTTAATAAAATGCTGATTGGCCAGTAGCCAGGCAGGAAGTATAGGCGGGGTGACCAGAATAGGAGAATTCTGGGAAGAGGAAAGGCTCAGTCTACAATCGTCACCTAGATCCAGACGAAGCAAGGTGAGAATGCCTCACTGATAAAAGGTACCAACCTATGTGGCTAACACAGACACAAATTATCGGTTAATTTAAGATATAAGTTTTAGCTAATAAAAAGTATGAGCTAATAGGCCAACCAGTTTATAATAAATGTAGGCCTCTGTGTGTTTCTTTGGAGCTGAATGACTGCAGGTCTGGGTGGAACGGAGACCTCTGTCAACATGCCACTGTAAGATACAGCCTTGAAGTCTCGAAGATATTTAGATCTTCCTGTTGCTCGGTTTATTTTTCCTGTGCTCTGTGATATGATAACAGAAGACATATGGTAAAACATTCCTATGTGATTGCTGTATATGTCCGTTTCCCTAATTAGTTCTGTCAATTTGGCTCTGTATGCTTTGAAACTTAGTAGTTGTATAGAAACTTAGAACTATTGGACCTCATTGGATGACTGACATAGTTTTATCAAATCCAGGACCTTGTGATGGCTTCCAACAATGACCTGCATCCCAGCCCTTGATGACTGCTCTTAACATTTTAAAAATTGACTTAGTTCGTGAAATGCCTTTTGTGTTCATATCTGTTTTTATTTTTATCCTCTGTGTCCTCATATGTAAGTAGATATAAACCTACATTCTGTTTAAACTTGTCCTGAAGGTTTTTGTCTTTACTATTTCACCATTTTCTCTTCAACTATTAGTTTGCCAACCTCTCTCTCTCTCTCTCTCTCTCTCTCTCTCTCTCTCTCTCTCTCTCTCTCTCTCTCTCACACACACACACACACACACACACACACACACACACACACAGCATTGATTCCTTTTGAGTAGAATGCCTGGTCCCCTTTGCTGCATTCTTTTAGTTATCTCTAACTTCCCAGTGGTACCTAACATGGTCCCCTAACCAGGTAAATTTCTCTTTCATTGTGATTTTTTGTAGTATTTTGTTCTTTCTCTTAGGATTATACACTTCACCCATATTTTGTAAACATGTAAGATTGGTGCCTTACAGGCCTTAGCTTGATGAAGGGAAGACCAATTGATTATTTTCTAATCATAAATATTTGCAGCATTAATAAGTTAAGTTGTAAATATTATTGTAATCAAATTTTACTATTATTGTAATCAAATTTTCATCAATGTAAAAGCAAAGTAACACAAATAAAACATAAAGAAAGGCTTGGCCCATTTCACCTATGTGGATGCACACACCACCTCAATGAGTGGTCAAGACCATATCAAGCCTAACCTATGCTATTCCAGTAGTCCCCAGTTCCCTTGCCTGCAGTTTCCAGTAACAGTGGGCTTGTTCCACAGAACAGTTTACTGAGAAAATTCTATCTTTTGCCCACCCACACCAAGGACAAATAGAACCAACCAAGTTCTGGTTTATTTCAAATATTTTCCAGATCATTTGATGCAAATTCCTTTCTACAATATCCCATTGTCATGTTTAAGTGCAAGAGGCAAAGCTAAGGGCTCTGACTCATGAATGTTCACTTTCTTCCTGGACTAAGTAGGCAGCAACAGGCAAAAATGTCCAATGACTCAAAGTTTCTCTGAGTGTATTGGAGTTTGTTTTTCCTTTGAGAAACTATTCAGCATACCACTGGGAGAAATAATGGCCTGCAGTGTATCTTCCTGTCTCCCTGGCCCAGCACCAAGATCTCCAGGACCTCTGTGTTTTCAGGATATTCTGACTTTTCCAGGTTGTCTCATCTATTCATTTATTCTAAGAAAACAATCTTCTCTTTCTACCCACTTGGTCTTAGAAACTTTTACAGCAAGCAACTAAGATTAAGTAGAATAAATATTGTGGAGTCTAGAAGCTTGAACTGTCCTTAGATTGAATTAACATGATCGTGATTCTGTAAGTGTGATCTGCTACACACAACTGTACCTTGTATCAACATCATCTTCTCTGTTCACTAACACAAAGAACAAATCTCAGTGTATTTTCAATGCACAAAAGCTTACAATACATCAAATAAATGTTTAAAAGAGAATTTTGATATCTGTCATCTTAAAAAATAAACATGAATGAAAATGATGATTGCCTTTAATTCATGTAACTTCCTGATGGTTCTCCTTCCATTCTTTTCTCCCTCTCTCCTTTCTTTCTTCCCTTCCCTCCCTCTCTCCTTCCCTCCCTCTCTCTCTCTCTCTCCTTTTTTTAAATCTCCTACTAGAGGCTGGATGTTGATGTTTCCCTAACACTTGTTGAAACTTAACTCTCACTGTGGTAGTTTTAGAAGACCTTGTGTGAGGACCTTGGGAGAGGGTTGAAGGGGAGGGGAGGGGAGAGGCATGGAAGGGAGCAGAGAAAAATAAAGAGCTCAATAAAAATCAATAAAAAAGAAGTGAGTTCTTTAGGAAAGGATTGATTCCTCATATATGGAATTAATACTCTTATTTTGTAAGAATGCTCTAAGATCTTCAATACTTCTCTGGCTCATGTTGAGAATGGCCAGATGTGAAGGGGTTCCCTCACAATGCTTCTATAACACTGACAATAATCTTTAGAATGATAACATTGGACTTTACACTGTATATAAATATATATGCATGCATATATACACATATACATATACTCCTATATAATGAACTCCTATATGGCATGGGCATATATATGCATACCAATACACATAAACACAAACCTCATATATATTAAGATGCGTAATGTTTATATCACAAGTGTTGAACTATTATATTGTCTAGTGATCCTGGATCAGTTCCCATACAAGCCACAATAAAGGGGACCAGAAACAGTAACAGTGGCAATAAAATAACAGACAGATGAGTAGAACAAAAGTCCATAAAAAGAAATAATTAAATCTCTAAAGCAAACAATAAGATTGATAAAATTCCAACTAATCAAGAAAACAAAAACAAAGGCAAAAGACAGAAGTTATCTGTGTCAGGAATCAAGGATGGAATGCTACAGATTTTAGAAACACTATGATATCTAAGATAACACTACAAAACCTCTTGACAAGTTCAACAATTTATATGAAATCAATAGTATCAGTGAAGTAAGAAATTGTGAAAACTGATGAGATCAAATTAAATACCTATATAACTTTATGTAAATTAAGTAATTTGAACTCATAGTTTTTTTTTTTTTTGCCAAAAGAAATCTCTAGACTGCAATACCCTCAGTGGCAAATATTTCCATTATTTAAGAACTTAAATAAATAGAAAAATTGTGATTGTTTCCAACTTAATTTTCAAGGTGAAATTATTTGATTTTAATTAATTTTCAAGCCACCCAAAGAGGTGCACATTAAAAATCAATATCTCCAATTCATGTGAGTACAATATACCAACATGTTTTCTTACTGAATATAGGAAAATGCATTATTTTGTGACCTAGTATGGCTCTCTTGAAACTATGAGATTGTTTTAATTTTAAAATTCAATTCAGGAATTCACCAAATTGGTAAACAAATACAAACCCAATTGTCTTTTTAAAATCTATTTATTTTTGGTCACTTTTTAAATATACAGTCGATTGTTAGTTTTATGCATCTTTCTATTTTTGTTTGTTTTTAGACTTATTTATTCTATTGTTTTATTATATGAATGTTATGTGCCTTTATGTATGCGCACCGTGTGTGTCTGATGCCTGAGAAGGTCACATAAGGGCTTCACATCCCCTAGAATTGGAGCTATGTATGGTTGTGAGCTCAGATGCTTGGAATCAAAGCTGGGCCTTCTGCAAGAACAAGTGCTTTTTGCCACTGAGCCCACTCTCCAACCCTTAAATATGTTTTTATTGAAATAGAAATACATCACTCACTCCTTTTTTTTTCTCCCTCTATTCGCTGCCAGCTATCCTCTTTTGATACCCCCATAACTTTCTCATCACAAGTTGATATCCTCCTTTTCTTTGATTATTATCTAATATATATGTATGTCTATACATATATATGTACACATAGATACAGATAGATAGATAGATAGATAGATAGATAGATAGATAGATAGATAACATGCTGAATATGCTTTTGCTGTTTGTGTGTATATACTTTCAACAATGCAAAGGACAATCATGAAGAAGGCTCATCTTCTCCCAGCAAGCATTTGTTGTCTGTAATCCTTTGTATGAGGGTAGGACCCCATGAAAATTTTCCTCTTCCAAGTGAACATATGAATTATCATAATAAATGAAGAAGGAGAACTTTTAAAACTGCGATGTAATTATGGCATTTATGTAAGTGCATGTATGAAACACCCACAGCTACCATGCTTCTTAGTGAAAGGTCACTCAGGATTAGGGAGACATAAGGACGTCAGCTATCACCACTTCTAATTTAACATTTCCCTGAACATCTTGGCCCCAGCATAATTTTAGGCAATTCAAAATTCACACACAGTGTTCTGCTATCTACATAAAACTTTGAGTTACTTATCATGACTACAGGGCAATAAACTGGAGTTCTATATACAATAAAAAAACTACTTATATATGAAACTACGAGACTGTGACATTTTAAAATATTAATTGAGTTGGTATTACTTTACAGATATTTATTTTCTTAAAAATCATAGAATATTTATGGATTATTTTCAGAAATGTCTTGTACAGTGAAAACTATAAAACTCAACAGAGATAAAAATTAAAAACTGGTAAACTGTTTATGGCTAAAATTTCAGCATTGCTGACATTTCAGATGAGATGGTGCAATGAATAAAGGTGCTTGCTACACAAGCATTGTGACCTGAGTTCTATCCCTGGAACTCATGGATAGAAGGAGAAACCTAAATTCCAGTGTTGGCCTCTGATCTCTACATGTACACTGTGGCATGTACATGCATAAACACATGCATGATCTGAGTGCATACACACACATACACACAAATCACACAAGTATAAACACTTTTTAAAATTTTTAGTTGGTCATAGACTTATATGGTAATTTCTAACTCATCACAATAAAAAATCTGTAATTTCTTTGTGGAAATTGTCATCATGACTTAAAAAATTACATAAAAACACAAAAAGCTTTGAATTTAAATATCGATTCCAATAGCCTTTAATAATAACTATGGACTGGAGATCATTATGTTAAATGGAACGAGCCAGTCCAGCAAAGACAAATCTCTCATGCTTTACACATTTGTAATATCCAGGAAATAAAATAAAGGAGGATTTGCAAGTAAAACATCAACTACCAAGAAAGGAAAGGGGAAGACTGGGGAAAGAACAGTTGATGGGGCGATTGTTCTAAATGTACACCATATCCACATATGGAAATGCCATGAGGAAACACCTTACGGTTTGCAATTAGTATATGTTTAAAAATAATTGCGTATAAGAGGTCTTCTCCAGACTGCAGTTCAGAGTAGACTCGGATACCTACCTAGGGACAGAGCATTTTCTCATTTCCATCCACTATGCCAATAATCCTAACGCACTCTAGGAGTCTGGGGCTGCAGCGTTTCGTGCACTTTTAATATAGTTCACACTCAGCAAAGGTTTAAACCTTCAGACTTTTTTTTTCCAGATTTGAATAATGAAAATAAAGAAACAAGTTTCTACTGTATAAGTCAGTATTTCAGCAGCTGAAATTTTGGGGACAAAGGAATTTGACGTAGGGAATGAGCCCTCATGCAGCTGCAGGGGTGTTCCATAGAAGGCAATACCGGCTTGCAGGAAATGTTCCATAGAAGGCAATACCGGCTTGCAGGAAATGTTCAAAAAGAGCTATGGAGGCACTTGTCGTTGTGGATCACAAACTGGAGGAAGTTCAACAGGATTTTCAGCATCTTTCACATCTTCCTGAAGCCATGGGGAAAATGATGGTTCCCTTGGCATCTTTTGTGGGTGGAGTTACTGGAGGAACATGCTGATAGAACCAGGCATTCAGAGCTTGCTCTAAACAAGAACATAGCTCCACAGCTTCCAGATGCTGTGGTAGAGGAAAGAATAGTCACCCTGCCACTGAGATATGCAAACTGTAAATCATTTTGTTCAACAAATAAATCATCGAGTATATACACTATGCAAGGCATGACCCTGGGTTGCACAGAGGCATGAATAAATTGGCATCTGTCATCAAGAAATGTGCAAAAGATAAAATTTGTGCCCAAATGCTATAGTTTACGGAGTACAAGGCAAGCACCGAGATTAGAAACTGAGAAACATGAAAAGAAAAGAGAAAAGAACACATATAAAAAAAAAACCTCAATGGTTATGTTATTTAATTAGTGGTCTAATAATTTAAATATGTAATCCTTTTTGTGCCTGTGTTTGCAAGAAATATTTGCCCAGAAGTTACAAAAAATATGGTCAATTCAATGAAATCCATTGCAAGTTAAATGTTTTCCTTGAGAGTTGAGGCATTGTTGGATCTTGAGTTTGCAGACACACTCTAACACTGTGGAGCTTCCAAATGTCAGAGTCTAGGTCTCCCTTGTGCATAATTGAGGAAATTACCTATGTCATTTCACCCAAACATTAACATGTCCTGGCACCCTGGACTCAATGGAGTACTTCTAGAGATGACAGTTGGTGAAACATATGTCTATCTAACAGATAAGGATTCTAAGTCGTCATCTTTGAAGTCGTCATATTGAATACTGAAAAGTTTTACTTAGAAATATACTTTCTTTGAATACACATAACACTCTATTGGGGTTTGTGATAGCTGTTAAGTCTAGAATATATACTGGTTGCTTTTCAGTTGCTGTGATAAATCCGATGACCACTGCAATTTATAAATGGAAGGGGTTATTTGGGCTTGCAGTTACAGAAAGATAAGAGTCCATCATGGCAGCTAGCTGCAGGCATGGTGAAGCTGAGAGTTCATGTATTCCAAAACAAGTACAAAGCACAGAGAGGGAACAGAAAGTTAGGCAAGGCTTTAAGTACTCAAAGCCTTCCATCAGCGACATGCTTTCTTTAATAAGCCCATGCCTCCTAAACTTCTCCAAACAATGCCACTAACTGGGGACTTAGTGCTCAAAAACCCAACACTGGAGCCTGTGGGAAACATTCTCAACAAGAGACTACAGAACAATGAAAAGGATTTGGGGTTGTGTACCTTAACTTTATTTTTTTTGTATTGACATCTAGCTGATGATATTTTGACACTCTGGTTTGTATATGAATGATCTTCTAGGTTAGCTTTGCAGATGGCTTTACTGTATTAATTATGGGGATTCTCCCTAACAACCAGACTCCAGATGCTAGAAGTATTCCTCCTTCAGCTTTTGGAGAAACTGATAAATTAACTGCAGTTAATACCAACAGTTAGCAGTGATAATGATAACGATAAGTAGATTTTACATACTTTGAAATTATTTGTAATAAAGATTGTGAAATGTTACAAAGCTACTTTATATTATCTTACAGATAGAACACACATTGTTTCGCATTAGTCATGCAGATGTGGAAATTTAGACTCATTACTCAGAAGTGACACCATATTTTAAAATGTTATTTTTATCTTAGCAAAGGTTTAAAAACAGCTTCATTCTGATACCCAGCCTCTTATTCTACTTAGTCTCTTCTTTCATATGTAATGATGTAGATTGCTATTTTAAGTTACTAACAGTTTGTGATTTTTGTCCTGTTCTCTATTTGCAATGATAATTGGCTAATTAGTGAGCTGATCATTCACAAAAAAACACAGCCCTGTAGAGAAGCAGGCTTTGGATATGCAAATGTTCTCATATATCAAAAGAAATTATTTTGAATATTTCCCCCAAACTCAAGTGGTACTGCTTGTCTTCACTGCTCGTCTTCAGTACCAAAAGGTCATCAATGACATTTTTAAAAACACACCACACAATAAACTGTGATTAATCTGTGTTATGAACCTTGCACTTTAATGTTTATACACAGTTTCACAATGTGCTACCACCATTTATCCATAAAATCTTGTCTCAACCAACTGTACAGCATGGAGATTTAGTTTCATCTTCATATGTGGTCATTACCACCCACACTAATTTTAGGAAGATTATATAAGATGTCCTTTAGAAACACTTACGGTAAAGGTAGTTACTGAAGGAACATGGCTTAAAATTAAGTAGGCGTCTGTGTTTGTCACCATTCTATTCCTAGAATGAAATCATTAACTTTCAAAGAAAAAGGTTTATTCTAGTCATCTGTTTTTCAGGTTCTTGTCTATGATGGGTTTTCATTTTGTTGGCCAGTGGTGAAGCGACCTATCCTAATAAGAGCCTTTGATGAAGCGATCCTCTTAATTTATGACCAGAAAGCAAAAGAGGAGGACACAGGGGTTAAGGTCACACAATCCACGTTGTGGGTGCCTCCATTCAGCATGCTCAGCAGTGCTAAGTAGAGGGCTTGTCCCTTAACTCGTGGACTTGTTGGGAACGTCCACTGACAAACTGTATTAGATACTAAATAGCACTATGTCTTTCTCTTAGCTCATGATTCTATGGTTGGATAAAAAGAAGGACATTTTGTTTTATTTATTTTTTTTTTGTAAAGAAAAACTACAACAAACCCAAAGTTTTAAAATATAATTATTTTACTTATAACTCCTCCTGTTTAATTCTCTTGTATTAACTTTTCTACATGGGCATCTATTCATCTTAACACATTATCAAATTATTTTTATGACCAGTATATCACTTATTATATGATTACATTTTACAAATATTATTTAATTTGATCTTTACATAAACCTTATTAAATATTGACAGCAATTCTACACATGAAGAAAAAGAGGCATAGAAAATTTGAATAATTTATTAAAGCCATAAAGATATCTAGTGGCCAAGGTAGAAACTGAGTCCATGATTGCCCAATTCTTAAGCTTATGTTTTTAATCACTGTTGTGTTCAAGCAATATCATGGATAGTTCCTCCTAAACTGAAAAAAATTATATGTAACAGCACTTTGTTTAGACAATGTACCTCATATTTTCATAATGTAAAACATTTTTCAGGTTTTCTTTGAGTGAGTCGAGATCAATGTATCATTGATTTCAGAGTTCAAATCTGTAACATCTTTTAGCTTTTCTTCTTAGATGTGGGAATGGAGTCTTTTCAGATATTGATGAAATCATCACCCAAATAACATCGCAATCATCTATAATACTACAGCTTTTTGTTCAAGGTGTGAAGTCTGTGAGAACTCACCCCAAAATTTCAGTTCATAGCAGTAGTGACAATTATGCACTTATCACCTATTTTCTTTTAGGGAACTTGCACACAGATTATAAAAAGACTGTCAGTTAGTAATATGATCAGGAACATCTAATTCTAAGAGCAGAGACTAAGAGACTAAGACTTGAGATGAGCAAAGAGGCCTTGTAACTCACTTATACTAACTGCTGAACCTACTGAAAATATTAACAAATTCCTGCAGCTGAAGGTTCAGTTCAGCTGTCCTTACATGCTTTCTGTTGCTGTGATATATACCATGACCAAGATAATTTGAGAAAGAAAGGTTTCACTTTATGTTACAGTTCATCATTGAGAGAAATGAAGGCAGGAACCTGAAGCAGAAACTGGAAGAATGCTCTTCACTGACTTGCTTCCCCTTGCTCAGCTATCTTTCCCACAAACACAGACCTGCCTGCCTAGGGATGGTGTTGCTCACAGTGGGTTGGGCCCTCTCAAATCAATTAACAATTAAGAGGATGCTTCACATACGTGGCTGCAGGTCAGCTTGATGGAAGCAATTCCTTGATTGAAGCTCCCTCTTCCCAGGCGACTCTAGATTGCACCACATTGACGGGAACTACTGAGCTCAATGTGATATCTAGGGTTGTCTAGCAGGGCAGACTCTGCAGAAGAAAGAGAGAGGACAAAAAAGTACCATGACAGAAAGTTCAGAAACACTTGCCCATGGCCACCTTTAATTGTCTTGGTGAATTTTTCTCGTTCTCTTTATCCAGGACAGTGGGCTTATTCCCTTGCTATGCTATTTGCTAGATTTGAAATCTTGAACAAGTCTTCTACTCCTAGAGACAATTTATTCATGCATGAAATGTAAAGGGCGGGTGCCATGTGGTAGTTTCTGGAAAACGGTAGGGCCTCTAGAAACACTGCTAAAATTTTTGTGGAGAATAAGCCACTCTTCAGCGTTTTCCCTCTTCCCTCCAAGGCCCAGTTTTGGCTTATTCTGTGCTCTTTCCTCCTCTATTATCTCTTCCCTCATTTCTCTTTCTGACGAGGATAGAGGGGGTACCTCAGTCTAGTCACCCTCTGAGTTTGCCTGGTAAATTTTCCTATTTTCATTTTAGATGATTCTCTTCCTAATGCAGACTGCGTAGGACAATACCAGTGACTATGGTTTGTCCTACATTCCTGGTATCACATCCAGTTCATCTTTTATATTCATTTGCAAGAACCATTTTCAGATTATTGGCATCAGGCTTATTAACTATGTCCTCAAAGTCCTATATACCACATTCATAGATGAGACCTTCTGGTCACTCCATGAAGATGATAGTGTTTTTGACAGCAGAGACAACATATCCCCTATTTTGCTTCATACACAGCACCTGGCACATGAAAGCTATTGCCTGAATACTTGAATTGAAGCTCAATGTGCTGAGCCATGGGGAAAGCTGCCTGAACAGAAGCACTTACCAATCCAAAAGGTCAGGGAAGCACTTGAGCTGGTTTTGCTGATATCAGGTCTCCTGTCCTTTCCGCATGTGGGAAATGCGTACTGATTGTGCATGTGTCGCTGCCTTGCCGCTACCCATAAGTACAGGTGCAGATATTAGCATCGAGCAGATTTGCACAGGCAAGAACTCCTCCATTTGTCATGAGAGCTGGGATTCCAAGAGAGGAGGTGATAAGTTGAAAAATTAGGGGGAAATATGTTTTAAGAAGAATCTGGCACACCCCTTCCCTACCTCCACATTAATGAAAGGGAAAGGGTGGGGGAAGGAAATGTTACGCTGTACATTGGCAGGAAAATTGTGCATGTCCTGTGAGCAGATGAACATGGAACTGTGAACAGGAAGCTGATTATTCCAACACATTATATTTCTCACTGGAAATATCATCCTGGAGGAAAAGTCCAACATCTCTGCTTTTGGAGCACCTACCCCTCCAGCTGTCTACACCGTCTTGGCTGGAAGATAGTAATGAAGGTCATTTAAAAGTATGGCCAATGGTATTTGTTATATTAGTATAATCAGGCCAGCTCTGACCCCACCACTGATTCATGGAAACTGCCTCTCTCTTTTTTTTTTTACCTTTTCTTCAATGCTATTTAGAGTAATGGAATTTTATTCTGATCTGTCCCTTCTTCCTCTAACAACCTACTGCCCACTTCTGGCCACTGTGGATTGTCCCAGAGGAACAAAGAAGTATGAACAGAAACAGTGTAGGGCATGAACATCTCTTTTTGCTAAACTTGGGGTAGAGCAGGGAGAGGACATTGTATATAACATAAAAGCTGAGAGTTTTCAGCATCTCATTTTCAATCCGCTAGAGTAGAGATAATGCACCTGGAATTTGAAGCATTAATGATTAAGAATGAAGGAATTACTAAAGGAAGAGATAGAGGCAAACAGAGACATGATTGTAGAACTTGTGTTTCCAAATGATTTCTAAGGAATGTTTGTTTTCATTATTTCCTTTGGGCGACACCACCACAATCATATATACTGCTCTTTTCCTTCTTTCAAAGAGAGCTGCAATTCTTTTCTATTATACACATCCAAATATAAGCATTTCAGTTTGTGATCATACCAGTAACAGCCTACCAGGGTTAGTGTCCGTCTTTCTGAGAATGACTCTGGGCTCCCTCTCCTCTCTAAAGGGAGAAGATTCATGGTGACCCACACCTAAAACACATAACCTGCGTTAGCATTAAATGCAACACTGAAAAGATTATTGGCTCCAAGCCACTAAAAAAATGTCAAAGGTAACAATGGCAAAGATTTTTTAAACAACAATCTTTAATAAATCACAGAAGCAAAAAAAACACCCAAAACTCACTCAGTGAGGAAAAACAGTCACCTTCATCAATCAGTTAAATAAGCTTGTTTTTAAATTCCTCTATAGTAGCTTAAAAAATAAGATTTGGGTTGGAAGCTCTGCAATGATGGAGTCTCCCCAGATCCCACATGGAGGGTGGTATTTTGAAGCAGGAAGGACACAGGTGTGTTTCATTTGAAATGGAATTCATTAACAGGCCCTATGATTTTATTCTGCCCTCACAATGTCAGAATGGACTGATACGCTTGCACATTTCAGGCAGAGGGAGGCACACGCACAAGAGTCTTAAAATGAAAAGACTGCCAAGGTAGGAATACACACAATACACCCCATGCCTGCTGATTTATTCAGGAGGACAAGGGTAAAGATGATCTTGTCTTAATTTTAGAGCATTTTCAGTGTGACAGAGCCCTGAATCTAGTCACTAACCCTATTAAATTACTTACCAAGGGCTGGACCCTATTTTTCTTTGGAAAAAAAGGTGCCAGGGCAATAAGATAATTTGTAGTGCTGGGTTTCTAATATACAATAATTCTGACCATTTAAAACAGTTTTTGTAGGAAATATTTTATAGTTAGAGAAATAGTTTTTGACATTTTGGGGGGAAAAGAACAATGGGCCGTTTACAGGTCTACACAGCAGATTAATGAATCTAATTGAGTCTGTAGGGAAATGTTTCAGTTTAACTACTGGAACTAATTTATACATTCACTACATCGTAATAAGTCAATTTAAGTTTCTGGAAATAAAACTGGATATCCTGGGTATAGATTTGAACTATAAATTTCTGCAAGAAAGGAGTCTGTGTGTTCATTATACATTGTAAAATTACCATATGGGCCTGTCAACACTTCTTAGCACAGCTTTGTAATAATGTCATTTAGTTTAACATTGTAATGTGCCAACTGAATTAATGTGTATGACACAAAGCATGCCTCCTCCCAACCTCTGCTTCTGGGGAACTGTGCAACTTTTAAAGGTTTTTCTCAAGGCAAGAGCCTCCTGCATTTGCATAGGGAACTTCAAGATGAAGATTGAGTGTAATCGCATTTCCTAGGAGCCTCTCAGAAACAAGCTAAGGGGCTCTGATGCCAAGACTTTGCAGACAGATGAGCTTTGTGAAAACAGGGATAAATCTTTACCTGGGAAACCTCACTTCACAACCAGCATGAATCTGCATGGAATGAAAAATAACCTTCTCTAATGATTTCTTTTTTAACCAAGTGAAACTGAAGATGGAGAGGTAAGAGCACGTTCTATACATATTAATACTTGGTGTTACTATAATACTCAAAATACTTTCCTCAGTTTCAGAACTGTTTAATATAAAAGGTAGCAAAGGCTACCTATATGTCATTAGACTATGGCCTAACATATCCTGATGAAGAAATCATCTAGCTAAATGGGAACTGAGGGGAAAAATACTTCAATAACATTTACTTAGGTAAGGTCATTTACATACAAAATTTAATTCTCATAACACATTTCATAAATGAGAAACCTCAGATGTAAAGAGATTGCATAGCACTTTTGAATTGCACATGTGACCAAGCATGGACTTGACCATAGCTGTCTAATGTGAGGGTCAGGGTCCTTCACCTATATACCTTATGATCTACCTATAATAACACTAAGACAAAACTGTCATGCTCCCAAATATGCAAATGATTTGACTCAGTCTATCCTCATAGCAAGGAAAATATAAATATAAATATAAAATCGACTTTTATACATTCGTGTTCCCTGGGAAGCAAGTCTTTATGAACAAGCTTCTAGGTGAGCATCAGTGATGAGCTGGCTGATCGTAGGCAGAGCTGAGTTTCAAATGAGGAACTTCTTATTAAGTCTTTCATAGAGATAAGAGTTTTCCAGAAGGTCAGTCACTCCACGAAAAAGTTATAGGTATGGAGTAAAACTGGGAATTCACAAATACATGGGTACTGCTGTGTACCATGAGGACAAAGGGAATCCTCAATAGAAGGGAACCTCTACCTTGGACTTGAACATTTGTGCCGGCAGGACACACGCAAATGCCAGACACAATACCTATAACTAAGGAAATGTGTCTTCCTTTTGAAAAGTCATTTATTCATTTACTATTTAAATAGTGTATACTATTTATGCAGGCATAATGTACATATGTAGGCCCTCAAGCGCCAAGACAGATGTACAGAAGTCACGGGACAAGTTCATGGAGCTGGCTCTTTTCTTCAACCTTTATCCGTCATATGGGCCCAGGGCTGGAGCCCAGGTCTCAGGATTGTGTGGTGTATCTATTCCCCGCTGAGCTCATCACTGACTTTGTTTTTCTTTTACAGACTTGCTCATTAATTTTGAGGTTGATTTTTATTGTAGTCAACTAGGAATTTAACCCAGAACTTCATGCACGTGAGGCAAACATTTTACAATTGAGCTTAAATCAACACGATCCAACAAGAACCCTGGAGTTTGGTTTTGTTTATGGTGCTGGTGTTGAACCTAGGCTGTCACAAACACCAAGCAAACCCAATCCCATTGACATACAGGTCAGCCTAGCCTCTTATTGCAAAGCTCAGTCCTTGTTTGATGATGGCTATACTTTCACAGCTTGCTCCTTACTTTCCTACACTATTTCTCTCATCTAGAGTAGACATTTGAACTACTCTGGAGTCTGAGATTGCTTTCCTCACTCGTTCTTTTCTTCTGTCTGTCTCTCTCCTTTCCCCCCCTGTGTGTGTGTGTAGGGAGGGAGAGAGGGAATCAGTTTATGCCTTGCTGCATGTGTAGGATTTAGGTAACAACCTAGGGTTATTTGCAGTCTCTTTCTACCTTGTTAAAGACAGGATTTCTTGCTTCCTACTTCTTCAGCTGGGCTTAACTGGCTGGGAACTTCTGAGGATCCCTCTATCTCTATCTCACATCTCAGAATAGGAGTGCTGGGGTTCCAGACGCATGTGGCTGCTCCAATGTCCTATGGGTTCTGGACACACAAAATCAGGTCTTCACTTTGCCCACTGAGCGATTTTCCCAAGCTGCCCTCTTATTCTTTTGGTTTATGTCCTACTCGTACTCCCCGCAACCTAAATCATACTATGACTGAAGATGAATTAGAGGCCTTGTGCAGTCATATGTGAGCTATGCCACTTTGAAGTCTTTATCAATATCCTTGAATATGGCTGTGGAGAAGACTGGAAGAAAATAAAAGCCAGCAGAGTTACCACCACCCCCACCCCTCCCCGCAGTGATCCCATCTGTCTAGATTAGCCCAGGAAGAGTTTAAATCAAATTTGATGAGACAGTCATCTAGCACTGGTGACCATTTGTTTTTGTTGTTTTGTTTGAGTTTTTTTTTTTTTTTTACATAAAGAGCCTGTGCAGTATAACTATTAGATAGTGTCAAAACTCTGGTAGTGCTTCATAGGAGAAATATTTTCATTCCCCAAACCCTATAAGTAGATACATGTTCAGAAACTTCATCTAACTGAGCTTCCATTCACTACAGAGAGTATAAGAAAACCTACCTTCAGTGTATTGAGATGAGGTAGAATTGTTGGACAATAATATTGAATGCATCTCAAGTGATGGAGAGAGAATTAAGATTGTTTGAGAAGCTATCATTTATGCCCAAAGGGGAGAAGAAAAGGCAGAGGGTACTTCCGAGCAATCACATGGTAAACGCCTTCAGGGTATCTGATCACATCCTCCCATATTCAGAAGAAAAACCACACCAGAAACCTTAGCTGAGTACAGAAAATAACAGCTGAGGAGTGACAATGGGTGCCTAAGTCATTCTCTGCACATGGCAGCTGGTTCCCTCTTCTGCTACAAGCATTTTATTGTCTTTAAAAATAACATTAGCTGGGCATTGGTGATGCACACCTTTAATTTCAGCATTCAGGTGGCAGAGGCAGGTGGATCTCTGTGAGCTTGAGATCAGCCTGGTCTACAGAGTGAGTTACAGGATAACCAAGGCTACACCCAGAAACCCTGACCTCAACAAACAAACAAAAAATAAGATGAGCAGGGAAAGGTTCCAACAACCTTCAAACAGGAAAGGTAAAATGCCTATACAATAAGATGTCCCAAGACTCATATTGAAAATTCACAAGGTAAATGTTAGTTAAGTTTCCTGGGTATCTAAAAATCAGTAGAACAGAAAGCTTACCTAGAATGCACCTGTTAAGGTTGAGTTTCGTGCACTGATCAGCTCAGGACATTGGCCTCTCTGCCTCTCTCCCAGGCACTGGCACAATGTTAGGCCATGAGTAAAGAAAATAGTTGATAATTATCTTACAAACGTGGGCAATACAGTGGTAGAAAAGGATATGGAAATGGATTTTTTTGGCCTCAAAATTCTCGAGAGCATTATAAAAACTACATATAGTTTGAGAAGTACTAACTTATTTTATCAATTTCATAAGTGAGAAATTACATTATTATTCTATTTTTGTAAATCTGCGTTCTGATTTCAGCAGTTATGTAAGAATGTGCACACCCATTCTGTCTTCTGATGAAGGTAAGTGGAGAAACATGGACAAGGCCGTCCTCCTTTGATCACAGCTAAACCTTCCCATTTTACTTCTGCTTCTGTACACCCCTATCTCCAATATATGCCTAGCCTTTTCACTGAGATGGAATGCAATTCGTTAAATTGTCCTTTCTAAACCCTAAAAGGCAAGCTTACCAAGTATATGAGGCAAAGCATGACTTTAAAATACTTAGCATTTCATGCTATTGTTCATCTTCAATGCACTTTACAAATATTAGCTAATTAATTAATTAGTTCCTGATTACAAGGGGGTAGAAGTTCAAGGCAAAACTCGGCAAATGTTTCCACATCATTGTAAAGAAAAGCTTGCTTATATCAGAGAAGATTATTTCTCTTTTTGAGTAATATGTATTATCATAAAAATGCTATAAATGCCCTTTTCTGAGACTAGGTATAATAATCATTAAAAATGAAGAATAGTGGCAATAATACTAGTAGAAACACAGCAATATTGTAAAGTGGGTACATATTTGTTAGACTCTGACGCTTGAGAGCAGAAGCTGTATCTTGTTCTATTCGTGCACCTAGCACAATCACAGGCATGGCAAAGTAAAATGCACTAATTTATAGGTAGTGCCATCCAGTTTATAAACTTTCCTCTTTATAACAATAAATAAGCTGAGTGGAAACACATGAGAAAATCCATAGAAAAAGAAAACAAGGTTTTCTACGGTGTGGTTAATTTTTTGGTCACAGAGTTACATCTATGTGTCATTGAGTTTCACAGAAAAAAAGAGAAGAAGAAAATATTAAATAGCAGCAGAAAATAGATTTAGTCTTTGATGCAATCTCATACAAAGAATAATCTAATTCACTGGAAGATTCTCTCAAATATATTTTCTAGCATACTTACCCTGGAATTATGACAGTCAAATTGACTAAGAGTGTAATTCCTCCTTATCCATTTAATGTCAAACTGCTACGTGTTTCAAACTGACCTTTTAATCTTACACATGAGTTCCAGTTTGAGATAGGCACAAAACTAGCCTGTCCATGCATATAAAATGATAATTTTGCTAGTCAAATTACAGAGTTGGCAATAGACACAAACTGATTGGCATATTTTTGTTAACTTTAGAAATAACATCATGTAGTTGCACACTAGATGATGATCCTGGATCATATTTCCCATCTGGGCAGGAAAGTTTTGATTATTTCTTTATGAGAGGAAAATTTTTATAAAACTCATATAAAATCAATAAGAAATACAATGAAATTACTGTAAAATAAGATCAACACTTTAAATGTATATGCTTTTTATAAACTGTCTATATTTTCACTTTTATCAAAATATACAAAAAGAATGCAGTGGTCATGTGTGTCTATGGACCCTAGGTTCCCAATAGATGGTTGTGGAAAAACAGAAACTGAGACATATAAAGGAAAATATTGGGAAGAAGATATTGGTTTATATTTAAAAATCAAAGTAAGAAAGTGGGCATTATAGTTTTTAAAAAAATCTTATATCTGAAAGCCATGAAAGTCAACATACTATATCGTGAAGGAGTAAATGTAGAAATAGGAAAAAAAGACAAGGGAAAAAATGGTGTGGTGCCTAGTTGTGAGGACATCAAGAAAGGTAATAATGGCAAGGGAATTTGGAAAACCAAAACCTCTGACTCTGATGGAAGACAAGCCATTGGAAGACAACGTGAGCTGCAAGAATCATGGAGGCAGGGGCGGGGATGACTAGGGTAAGGTAAAAGAGTTTGAAGCTTTCAAAAAACATTGTATGATTGTTTCTAATGACATCTAGTCTTATTAATTTGTGATCAAGGATTAGGAAAGGCATGAAACAGACATTTCAGTAATGTCATGAGCATTGTCATTGCGTAGCAAGCCAATGTGCAAAGAATTTAAGACTGAGAAAACTGGAATATACATTCTGTCTTAATCACTATGTTGTTCTGAGTTACTCATGTCCCTTATTTTTGTTCTTCCCTATAAACTGAATTGGTGGACCATGTGATTTCAAATAGAGAATGGATCCTATTTTAGAGGCAAAGTAGAACAGCAGAGAAGTCAGTGTAGAGCTCTGTGTGCTGAAAGAGCTCCACTCTTTCCTTCTCTGTCCTGGCTCTGCACATGACAAAGTTTTGCATCTTGATCTCAGTTTCCTCTTCTAGAAGAATAGAAGAGGAATTATTACTAGAAGAATAATCCACAGGAATGGGAAAATTCACTTCTCAGTGAGTAAATACTTATTTGGGTGGTTATATTGACTTGGAACTTGTGAATCACAAATATTTTAACACAATATGTCATTATGACTTGGAACCACCAGGTTCAGTTGGGGAGAAGGGCTTTAATGTAACGGCACTTGCACAGATATACAACTTGCTGACTCCAAGGGTCTCTTTTGGGAATAACTAAGTTATCATTTTACTTCAGTCTATATGCCTATAAAGTGCTATGATCTTGGAGAATAGGAAAGTTAGTGCATTTAAAGCATGTATTGGGTAATAGTGAATAGGTGACTTAGTGAACCTGTAGACTCAGAATGCACAGCTATTTCAACTTAGAAAAAAACTGTGTTTTATTCCAGATTCTGAGTAGGGATCTACCTAGTAGGACACTCAGTAGTGGAGGACTCATAAAAAGAGATAAGTCTGCCTCAAACGCAAACCCTCGAAGCATGATGGGAGGCTGTGCCGAGGCCGTGTGTAAAGGAGTACACTAGCTCTAACACATTTTGAGTCACGCCGACCACTTCTGAATACTTTCACTTTGTTTTGAATGATGAAAAATGCGATAAAAGGATGTGACAATTGAGTTGAACACAGAATTGGTTCTATTTTGTACAAAAGATGTTTGTTTCATGTCCTTTGATTTTAAACATGCATTGGTTTAGCCAGTGATTGACCGTGGGGCTCATTTGGTTTCGAACAAGTCTCAGTATAGTTCCTTTTTAAAATGAAAGTTTAAATAACTGATTCTGTTAGTCATTTTAGAACTGAGTTCAGAGAACGCCGGCTAACAGCAGACAGCAGTGGGTTGCCTAGCCTTCTGTCCTCCATACTCCATCAGATGGCTGTCTCTCACCTGTCTTCATGCTCAGTTTGATATCTCATGTGCTAAGATCGTTAGAAAAGAATGTCTACAGAGTTAATGGTTTCCCTTATATGAAAAGCTACAAATCTGTGCTATTCATCTTATTAGGACTATGAATTGCTTGGAAAACCAAAATACAAAACAAACAAAAAAATTAAAATAGGGTCTCTCTACCAGAAACAGAGGAACAGGGAGAGTCAGAAACTCTTCCCTTCCTGAGCTAAATGATGTATGCTGACTGCTAATGTTTACAGGTTGATGAACTGCTGTGGGATTTCCCTGTGGATACAGTCTGGAGTAAAGGACTAGCGAACTTACTACACCCCTGCCTCCCTGAATTAGTTGAATAGGCTAATCCCCACAAATGGCTAGGATTTAAAATATGATTCTGTGATTTTTACCAATTGCATAAATCTATGTATATAGAGATGTAGGTTCAGATTTATAGACCCTGGAAACAACAGAAAAGACAGGGACATTTTCTGCTAGCAACTTTTATGAACATTTTAAATCATTGTTTAGTATGGATTTCTCTCAATAAAGGCAGCATGCCAAAGTGAAGGAGTTTGCTTTGCTAAAATATAAAACCAATCTATTATATTACTAGCTTAATAACATAGTGCCTTAAATATTAAAATTAGTGTAGTAAGTTATATATAAAATTCCTCAGTCAATACCACTCACTACAAGTGCAGTTGGGAAAACAGTTAAGTATGGGCAAAATAGAACTTGGAAAATTTTTACAAAATATGCATATGAGAATCACAAGTCTTAGGTATTTTATAATAATGTTGAAGGTATCCTCTAGAAAACTTGCAAATTCTTAGTCTCCTTTGTTTTTAATGTCATTTTTAATAATTGAGACAGTCTTGCTATATGGTTCAGACTAGACTCAAACTCATGTCAGTTCTCTTCCCTTAAGAACCTGAATGCTGGGATTTCAAACACATAATACCACGCCTAGCATAAACTACTTAGTCTTTTGGAAAAAACCCTTTAATACTCTGATTACTCCATGTAACCATAACATTTGCTATTTCCTTAGAGTCAAAGAGAATTGTTTTAGAATGCACACTCTGAGGCCAAAATCAGAGCACTAAAGAACTAAATGGAGATGTGGAGGATATTTAGAGTGACTCCAGGCTCAGTTGAGCAGACAGATTTGAGATGAACTCATAGAAGGAAAAAGTCTGTCTCCATTCTACTGTGTGCAAAGTCAGCTTGAACTTGGACATTTAGTTTCATGTCAATCAGCTTCCTCTCACGGGGCCTTCTATCTTTCATAACATAACGTCCTCTTTAAATGGCTAGCATTTGGGCTCAGTATTAAGCTAATATGCACTCTTTTCTCTGGTACCTCTGTAGAGGGTCGTGGTGATTTCTTGTATTTTCTCCAAAGCAACAAACAGGCTAAACACACGAGTCCATTTCATGGTGTCACTCGAAGCCTTGTTTCTTGAACTGATCCTCTTCCAGATGGAGATAGCTTAATTGGTTTCAGAATAATGTGGATTTAAAAAGAAAAAAAATACCCCACTATTATTTGTACTCCGTCTGTCCCTGTTACATTTCAGACGGATCCACAGAATGACCCAAAATGACACACTGGCCACTGATTTGGAGGTTTGGACAAAGTTTCTCATCTGAGACATTATCAATCACACTGTCAAAAGCATTCAGAATGTCTTGTGCATCCAGTGACTTGTTTTCAATATACAGTGTGTCTTCCAGCTTCTTTTGGCAGCCCACTCAAGATGCTTCCGTGGAGCAGAGGCCAGAGTTACTGAACCTCATCAGTCACGCTCAGCCTAAGGAGGAGATACGAACAAGGTATCCTTCATGAAACCTCTGGGTATATATGGAAATAAGCCACTTGATTTCATAGTCTAAATTTGTCTTTGCCTGTGAAAAGAGTGATTCGAAGCTGAGAGAGCTAGGATCTCATCTGAGGTAGAAACACAAACTCTGTTAGGGCTATCATACCCTTTATCCTTCCAAAGGTCTTTCAAATATGTAACTACATTTAAAATAAGGGAAATATGTGGCCATACAGCCTCCTAAATAAGCAGTGCAGAAGTTGAGGCCTGTGTAAATTTTCCAAAGTTATGAATACTTTTCAAAATTCTGCTATTTTATTCTTAGCTGTTATTTTCAGTCTCAAATCGCAAAACACTATGCCTTACCGGCAATTTCTAACCTTTGTGGAGGTGTCTACAATAAGGTACCATTATTTCCAAAAGGAAATGACATATGTACTTTTTAACTATGAAATGACCAATAGTTCATGTGAGTGCTTAGCCATGGCCTCTGTCATGCAATATCGACCTTGCTCCTAGTCTCCCTCTGGAGCAATGCTCAAACGCTTGCTACAGCTTCCACGACCTCAAGATTCCATTTACTGAATGACTGATAGGTCCTCGTGGACACATTTCAGACTTGAAGTGACTAAATCTTGAAGAAAATTCTATTTACCTTCTTTAAGTTAAGATCTCCCTTCCCCCATGCCATCCAGATTAGCTCAAACTGAAGACATGATAGGTCTGTCCAGGTCCATGCCAATACCGTTGTTTTGCTCCTGTCCTGGTTACATTGTTCTCATATAGCCACAGAGAATATTAATACCTTCCTCCCTCCAGGCAAAGGGATAAAACCGGCTTCTAGCCTAGCTTGTGCTTCTAGAGAGAGATGCTAAAGAGTGACATATGCCTCTGTGCTGGGAGGTACACACAGTCTACAAGTTCTCTAGCAAGATTCTCACATTTGAGTGAACATGTTGCTTAACTTCCTGACCTGGAACTTAAACCATTTCAATGTTAAGTATGGCTCGTCAGTTATTCCGCACATTTCTCACCTAGGTTGTGTTTCCCCCACTTCAAAACAAGAAATGATACAAATCTGGAGATGCTTTTTATGTTTAATCACTTTCTGTTTTAATGCCTTTGTTATATAACATGTTTTATTAATATTATCAAGAGTTGAGTGTTATTCCGTTTTTATAACTCAGAGGAAAACTATTTACAGTTTCTGGAATATAACGCTGGGATGATTTTAAGTTATAGAAGTTGCAAATACAGAAATTAACATTATGAAGCAACACAGTCTTTTTCTTCTTCTTTATCCTATTTCTAGGGCATTTCCATATGAAACTCTTGTAGCAACTAATGATTCTAAAAATACCATTATGATTCAAACAATTATGGAGCTGTGACAAGAATTTGTAATAGCTGTCACAGCCCAAATCAAACAAATCTGTTGGTGATTTCATAAGAAATAATGTGAGTCTATTTTAATCATTTCTTCTCTTAAAAGTCATATTATTTCAAACCAGTATCTAAACATTCCCTCTCAGGGTCTGAGTATCCAGACATGTCACATGATCTAAAGATCTTTCAACATCTCTCTTATTGATGTCATACGACTTTGAAATTACGCAAAGAAACAGTTTGCAGTTTGGTCACCGTTGCCACTGACTCAGTAACCACCAAAGTAATATCACCTGACAAAAAGAATAAGTGTGAAATATTTGATACAAAAGTGTAAAGTCATTTTGCTTATGCAATTTTTTTTGTTTTCAAAATCTGTGTTTTTTTAAAAAAGTTGATTTCATTCTGTGATTTTATTTCCCGATGCTGAAAAATTATTTAAAGGATTTTAAATCTCTGTATACTTGAACCTACAATCAATTTAATGTCTATGACTAGTGTAAAGTTCAAATAAAATTTACTGTGAATAGCATTTGGAAAGAGTTCTTGTTTTTGATGTTCTTTTTTAGGTAGCTGATCTTTAGGTTATAATAAAAGTTTGTTAAATGAGATAAACCCCAGTTAATAGTTTAGAGGTCAGATTATTGTCGTGGTTATTGGTTCCTTCTTTATTTTGTGTAGAAACAAATTATACATGCTCAAAATCCCCATTTTTAAAAATTTCAAGACAATGCTTATGTAATTAAATTTCTGTGTAAATGCAATAGTGCCCTCTGGAGGTCTGTAATGTGTAACTTTCATAAATCAATGTCCTCTTTTGTTAACACTACAGATTTTGTTGACTTGGACATTTAATATTTTACACCCTGATAATTACATTTGTTTCTTAAGATGATTAAACACATTTGATGCTTATCGGCGTTTATTATGATTTGTGTGCAGTATCTCTGATAATGCTCAGTGTTACCACACAGTACACAGAGCTGATCTTGGTGATATCTCTAACTTTCCAATTTTCTGACCTGTCAAAATATTTTTCAAACAAGAAATGACAACTTTCATTTCCAAAACTCCATTAAAATCTGGTTATGTGGAGGCAATGGGGAACTATTTTTACCTTCTTTGAAGACTGGATGGAAACAGTGACTCTCATTCTTCATTCCTGGTCAACAGGCACAGCTGTGGTTTGGAAGCTAAGTTAGTGGAGATGGGCGAATATGGAAAGGATCAGAGGTCAAACACATTGGAAAAAACACCCATGAGTCACGGGAATGCAGTCAAGAACCAAAGTGACTTCCATTGTGCCATAGTAACATAAATAAACGCTCCCACAGTCATGGGCCTCTTTGTAACAGTTCTGCATACAAAGATCTTTTTGAAGTTCAGAGAGATGCAAACCAAGTTGTCCACCCACTATAAAGGGGACGAGCATGTGACAAGCGCTGCACCCACGGAAGCATGCGTTCTTCTCTGAGTGAAGTCCAGATATTCTTTTCCCAGATTGGTATTCAAGCAGCTGCATCTCAGCCTCTCAAGAGATCCTAGCCTAGAAAGCAAGGGCGAGTGAAGCATGGCCTTCAGTCAGTTGCTCTCTTGGAATCGTAACTTCCATTGGCTATTGTCAGCAAAGACCAACAGTAATTTTTGTCAATTTTATACTGAAGTACTAAATCTGTCAAATCACTTCATGCAGAGATTAAACATAACAGTACAAAACCCACAAATCCAAGTGGAATTATACTTCTAACTTCCAAGTACTTGAATGCAAATGTGGACATGTATGTTGATATATATCCAACCATATTAAAAACAAGTAGGAAAATATCAAGGCCCAAATAACTCTAATAAGAGATTGTAGAGATAGAAGCTAAAACTATTTCATTCTCTCCCATGCTGCTTTGTCCCTTATATTTCTGCTTCCTTACTCTAATCATATAATAATCTAGAAAAATAAGGACAGAACTCTGCATGCAAACAAAACCTGAAAATTTTGGTTATATTAGTCAATACAGAAATTGGGGATTTCTCTGTTGAATTATTTGATTTTAACTAACTTTGTGTAATTTGATTTATATAAACTGTTGAGAAGGTTGAATGATGAGATGCTTGTGAAACAGTTGATGGCATCTCTAGCACATAGAAACATAGGCTTATATTAACATAATTTAAATTATTGATGAGATACTTGCCTAGCATTTGTAAGGGCTAGGTACTATTTACCTTCTAAATATTGAATCATTTACTCTTCCTAAGAAGCTTATGAGGTAGAAATCTGCCTCTATGCCCCTCCTCGTCCTCCTCATCATCATCATGGGGATATCCGAGACACAGACTAAGTACCTTTCTCAATGTCATACAGCTAGTAGGTGCTGGAGTTAAAATTCAAACCCAAGAAATGTATCTAAAAGGTCTGTGTGGTTAGCTACAAAATGGCTCTGCTGAGGGGTTACCTCTGTTACCGTCATCATTGGACAGGCTTCATTTTATACTGAATTTCTAAATTTGACAAATAAGCTTGCAACATTAAAATAGTTACATAATTTTATCTATGTAAGTGCAAAAGCAAAAGCATGATTCACAATTTCCTATAAGCAGAAGTTGTCAAGAAATGATGACTCTGATGGTCACAAAAATATATATCTTAGAGTTTCTCAAATTGTCATTAATGTTTATTTATTTGTGTTCATCCTCCCTTCCCTTGGTGGCCCTTGCTTCTGGAATTATCATCCTCTCTGTTGCCAGATGTACAATAGGAACAGGGAATCAAATAAGTAAAACAAACAAACAAACAAACAAAAGCCCACAAGGACCATTGGCCTTTCCTCCATGCCTCACCCCAGCTTTTTGACTTTAGATAATCCTCAGTGGCACACCAGTCATAGTGCTAAGACTTCCCCATCACAGTCCTTCCCAAGAGACTACATAAACCTTGCAATTGCAGACTGTTCCATCTTTTAGAGTAGGGGGCTTATGGCTAGTAACAACATGCTCTTGACTTACAGAAGAACAGAGGCCAATGTGCCAAGGAATCTTGATGCATTACCATGGGTTTCCCATATAAGGATTCAGTTCAGCTGAATGCTAATGTTGGGAAGAAATACCTGGCCCCATGTCTATGATTGAATAGCTCTCAGGCTTCAGTGCACACCAAAATTATACCTGGAGATTGACTCCATACATCTCGAGTGGAACCCAGGAACTGGATTTTCAGGTGATTCTGATGCAGGTACCCAAGGGTGCACTTAGAAAAACACTTATGGACTAGTAGTAAGGGATGAGCCAAAGTCTCTTAGGAGAACCTGCTTCAAATCTACATTCCTAAGGCCTCTCCAGAGACACAGAATACAAATCCCTATGGAAGAGGTGGAGCATTCAGCTCCAACCCTGGTGAAACTTTCTGTGGTCTCTCACCTTACTCTGTTCTGTAATTGTGGTTTAGGACTGTGTAATTGAGCCTCGGGAATTCAGGAAATATTTGAAGGCCTTTTTAATGTCCCAAACAGCAAGCACTTCCCCTTCAGTACTCTTCCTGAGGTTCTCTTCTGTGTTATTTATTTATCCATTTATTTATTTTTAGTGTTGGGCTGTCTCTGAGTGTCCCCTTCCCTCTTTTTAACCCTGGAGACAATGTTTATGTGTGTGTGTGGTGGGTTAGGAGATATTTCAGTCTGTAGAATTAATACTAGAGGTTCTTTAAGCCATGTTACTATCCTTCATTATTTTGATACAGTTTTCTGCCCTGCCCCACACTTTCTTTTAATAAGAAATGGAGTGTTGTTGGGGGAACCTATGTGCTACCACAAGTGCCCAGAACACATGAGGAACAAGGCATCATATTATTTTCATTATTACCTAATGATAACACTATGGAGATGGTCGCAAAAGCAAAGCAATAAATTGACAATAAATAACTGACTTCCTGCCAGCTTTCCCCTTCTATTCAGCCATTAGCAATAAGCAAAGGGTTAAATTTATTCTCTCTAAGGTTCATAATGAGCACATGGGCTGAACTGAGTATTCTATTTACCCCTGGGTACAATCTGATGACAAGGTTGCCATTGAACCAAGAAAAATGTTTCTAGTGCTATTATTAATATCTGTTAATATGAAATGGATAGTCTGTCAAACACTAGAAACAAGAAACTACATATGAACACAAGGATGGGCCAAAGAACCATAGTTAGGTAATCCGACAGGTACATTTAATTGCTTTGTAAAAGCATTTTGGTTATACTTAAACTACCTTTAGGCTTAAAATCAGCTAATAATAAAATTTTAAGGGCTTAAAATGATAACACCATTTCTTCTGATACAAAATATGATAATTAGGGATGGACTTGAACTTGGATGCTCATTGGCTCTGTCCTTTTAAGAAGAGTGAGCATCAATACAAAGTAGGCAGCCTCAAAACCATAAACACACAACAACAACAACAAAATGAACTCATCAGGTTGTATTTGTATAATTATTTTCAGATACATGTAATAATAATAAATAAGAATAATACTAATAAAGAAAAATATGCTATCAATTTGAGAGCAAGGGCCATGGGAGGAGTTGGAGGAGGAGCAGAAGAGAAAGTGATATAATTCTATTTTAATTAAAAATGTAAAAAAATTAAAGAGTGATCATGTTGAAAATAGGGTCCATTCGTTCTTAATTCTTATCTTTCCCAACAGTCAAAAAATAGAGATATTTCAAAGTTATGGCTAATGTAGACAAGAAAGACAGTACAATGTGCTATTTAAGAAAATAAAAACTCTCAAAAGCATCACCATGTGTTAAGCATTGGAGATGCAAAAATGGTGGTGGGAGGTTGTTTGTCAAATAGGAGAGCATTGTTTTAGAATGTATTTATTTTTGTTTTATGTGTATGAATGTTTTATTTAAATGTATGTCTGCGTACTATGTGTGTGGAGTGTCTGCAGAGGCCAAAAGAGTGCATTGGGGTTAAAGTTAGTGACCACGTAGATGCCGGAAATTAAACCTGGACGCTCTGGAAGAGCAACTCTTAACTATTAAGCCATCTCTCCAACACGTAGAAGAGAATGTTTTCAAACTCAGAGTAGTGGTATTTTATTGATCTTTGGAATCAGTATGATTATTTATTTATTTATTTATTTATTTATTTATTTATTTTTAAGACGCAGACTGCTATAGGACACAGCAATATAGTAAGTGTCATGGAGGTTGTATTTCAGTTCGTTTCTATATGAATGTGTGCGTGCGTATGTGTGTGGCTTCTGTATCGCCATTTAAAGATGTACTTCATTTTTAACGATTATTATCTTAAGACACCTTAAAAACACCTGAAGATTACAATCAAATGGAGACCTAGAAAATCTGAGGACAAGCACCCTTATGGGTGAGAGAAAATCCTGAGTGATAAAGCCAACTGGAGAATTTGTTAGAAAATGATGGACATGAAGGTCAAGGGAAGAGGGTATGGAATGGATGTTACAGACAGGAGTAATCATTTGTGTAGCATTGTGAGCGCCGCATTTGCAGAGCAGCGGGAAAGCCTCTACAGGAGAAGCATGGGGCTTATGAGGCAATTGGAGGGAATGGCACCTGACTAACTCTGACAGGGACGTGTGCAACAGGCTGCCTCCTGAGAGGAAGGAGAGTTATGATCCCGCTCCTACTGCCATGCCTCTCTCTGTTCCTAGGAATCGTATTTAAATCCATGAAGCCAATGCTGGTAAGGACTGAGGTTCAACTTGGCCTAGGCTATTCATTTTCAATGGAAGAATGACCATACTGCTCATATTATCAAAACATTAAGCAAGTTTCACTCCTTAACTTTGTCACACCAAGACAAATGTGCTTATAAACGTCATATCCTTATCTTACAACAATGAAAAAGTTCTTTAGGACACATTCCGAGCTGCTGAATGCAAGCCATTTTCGCTCCCAGAGGAGTGCATCTTAACTATTTGAAAAATGCAAAAACCAGCAGATGAACTGGGATATTCCAGAGTAAAGGGCCGGTGGCCTGAACACCTGTTCAGCTGCTTAGGAAGGAATTCCGGCGCATCTTTTCGACTTGCCCATAGTGATAACCATTCTCAGGCGAAAAGCTTCTGCCATCTTAAAGTTTTTGTTTTTCTTTTGTTTTGAGACAGTCTCCGACAACCCAGGCTGCCTTCCAATTGGATGAAATGACCTTGAACTTCTGATCCTTCTGCCTCCACTAGTGGTGTGTTGGGCCCGAGGAATATGCAGGGGTTGGTGCCTGCCAGACTAGTGCTGTGCACACTGAGCCACATTCACAGCTCAAAGCTTCCTTTAATTTTTTTCCTTTATTCTGCCATCTTAAAAACTTGACCATAATGCAGCAATGTGGATTCCCCATTTCTTTGTAGAAAAAGCTTTATGACTGCCTCATACACTGTGGATTCAGAGGTGCAGTTCTGAGAAAGCAAAGAGCAGTGACTGAGAACTTGGAGTCAGATTCAGGCTTTGTCCCTTCTCCAGATGACAGGCGGATGATGATTCTTCCTTTTGCTTGGAGTTGCTTCACTCAGGGAATAAGTAACAACTTTGCTCTAATAAATGGTTAAGAGTTCTTCCAGCCTCCCACTGCCATTGACTTTGTGAAAATTTTATAAGATGATGCAGAAGGTAGAGAGGTTAAAAAACTCTGCTACTCTGAAGATTGAATCATCTGAGTAGAAAACAAAAGTTACAAGCATCTCAATCCAGGCACTGTCCTCAGCATCCAGGGTGAACTGGATGGGGGGGTGGCAGGTACTAGGCTCTCTGTTTCTTAAACAATCCATGCTTGGTGTTAAGAAGAGTGGAATGCTTTCTCTCACCATATGGTGCAGCTTTTCATTTTACTTGACCATCCTAAGAATTCGTCGTAACTCTCAGGAGCCCACTATTCTGCACAAACCAGTGAATGCAGACCAAACAAATATGTCTTCTCTATATCTTCCATATCTAGAATATCTTAAATTTTGAAAATTATTATAGAGATTATCTTTGTATAAATCCATAGCTGCCTTATTTTTCCATAACAAAATTTTATACTGCACATCTGGTAATAAACTGCAATTGTACTTGTCAACAGTCTCCCAGGAAATAAATCTACTCTGGTCAAAATACAGAACTAAGTTTCTCTGTTGAAACAATATAAATCTGAGAACTTATCCTTTTTCCAAGTTTTCAGTTGTGGAAAAAAATATATGTAAAATATGTTAACATATGAATCAAGAAATGATCAGAAAACTATTTGTATGGTAGAATTCTTAGTAAGTTCTCCATGAGAATTTTCCCATATGAGGAAGACTGTATCCAGAGGTGAACTAGACACAGTCCTGTGCCAATAATTTTGCAGGAATTTAGTGACGGAATCCACAAATTATTTTTATGGGTTTCTCATCTTTTAATTCAGAGGCATAACACCACTGTAAATTGAAAGTAGCTCTCTCTGATCATTTTATTGGTTGACCTTCCTTGCTTTACTCCAGGGAGAAGACTATTCTGATATTTGGAAGACAAGGCCACCTGTTTTGAGTATACCTGGCAGAGGGCGGGTGAATGGAATGAACTGACTTCAAGTAGCCTTCTATGGTTGGTTATTATGTTGATGTTGTACTTATTTCTGGCTTCCTAGTCAAATATGAGATGTTACAAGCAGTGCATATACATTCAATATATGTTGTTACTGTTTATATATTGACAGGGCTATCTGTTCACTATTCTGTGATTACTTTGTATAAGTTCCATGTGTAAGATGCTAAGTTTAAGGGAATTCTGCTTCTTCCTGGTAATCTTGCTGTTGTCAGCTACTAGCATTATTTAAATAACACCCATAGCTAGTCACTACAATTTTAGACAATGACTTTTAAAGCATTCCCAGTCCTGTGCCTATGGCCACCCAGACCATGTAATCTAAGAGAATTGTTCCTGACTGTCTACCATTCTCTGGCCTCTAAAAGTGCTTTTTCTGTCTTATGAAGTATAATTCAATGTCAAAGGGGCTTATGTAATATTTAGAATGGTATTACATGGAATTAATCTTAACATGAAAAATCTTTTGATTACAGAGTATGGCTTGTCAGTGATTGATTGACTAACTCATTTATTCATGCAATAATGCTGCCATTTACTTCCATTTATATTCTTGGACTTTAACAGAAAGTCTCTATTTATGCCATGCTAATAGGTGGATTGCATGATCACCAAAGCTTTTCCACCAATTTACCATACTCTGTAAACAACAACTTATTTTCTTTATTAATGATTCTCTCTCAAAATCACTTTCTTTACAAAGAGCCAAAATTTGGGGATAACAAAGACAGTGATAGACCATCTGTAAGGAATTCTGCTCTTCCTCCATTCTCAACTTCAGCTCTTATCTTATTGGCATGTAAAAAAAGAAAGTCCTCCCTTTCTTAAACCTTCTTCATGAACATTTATGGCTGGAAGAGAAGGGGCACAAGTGACCTTGACCGTGTACATTTGCTAATGAATATCCTTTTCCATCCTCTGACTCATTGGGAAGGTGAGGCAGTGTATGGTTTTGTTGCTTTCTACATCAACTATTTCATGAAGAAACATACAACAATCTTCAAAACTCATATTTCTCCATCATACTTATTTATATTGTTTTTCCTTTTATTCTTTCTACATGTATGAAGTGAATTGAGAAAAATAATGATGATCTTTGTAGTTGTTTGAATGACAAATATTCTCCGTAACTTTAGACCCTTGAATACTTGGTTCCTAATTGATGCCACTGTTTGGATAGGTTTAGGTAGTATGACCTTGCCAGAGAAAGTATGTCACTGAAAGCAGACTTTGAGAGTTCGGAGACTCAGGCCATCTCGAATTTGCTCTCTGTTTACTGATTGTGATTCAAGATGTTGGCTCTTGGCTTTTCTGCCATGCCTGCCTGCTGCCATGTTTCCCAACCTTGGTGATGAACTCTTATCCTTCTGGAACCCTAAGCCCAAATAAATCCTTTCTTCTATAAGCTGCTTTTCTCATGATATTTTATTGAAGTAATAGAAAAGTAACTAATGCACTCTTCTAATCTGGTTTATTTCCTACATTAACAGGATTTTCAATCAATTTGCAGTAAGTTCATAAAATTATGTATTGATTTCTTTGCTGATAATCAAATCCATAATGGCAATAGCTGACAAGTTCATTGATGAGACTGCCATTTAACCTTAATTTATTGTTTACTGTTACTCTGAATGCCTAAATAAAATAAGGACGAAAACAGGTCAGAACTCAATTGCATATGGTTAAATAAAACCATGAGTAATATATAAGAAGCAATTCTGGATTGAAACTATGGAATTCATTCTACAGTCATATAGATAATCCAAAAGCATTGTTTATTGAATGTGGTGGGATTTAAAGAAAGGATCAAGATCAATAAAGGAATAAAGTCAGGAGGAAGTAAGAAAAGACACAGAGAGATGGCACCTCAACTGCATTTTGATTAGCAAATGATATTGGCTGTGAGCCCTAGAAAGTAGATGATATTCCAAGGAAGAAAATTGAAGTGCAGGCTGAGAAAGCATAGTAAACGACAATAGTGATAGAATATATCCATCAATGTGAGTGAGCAAAGGCAAACCTTAAAGGGAAGACTGGAAAGTGAGCCATTGCTCCCCTTGAAGTTCATGATGTTGAACATGATGTTCAACAGAGGAATTCACTCCTTCATTCACCTTCTTTATCCTAATTTGACAAGGCTTATTAAGTCTCAATGACTTCTTCTGACTCTTAGAACCTGTCAGAGTCCAGGTGGGAGTGGCTACTTCTCTTTCTACCACACCTTGTCTTTTCTCCTCCTCCCTGTACTCTTTTTCCTCCTTCTCATCCTCTTTTCCTTCTTGCTTCATTGTCTCATTTATTTTTCCTTCTGTTTTTGTTTATGTATTCATGTCAAAATAATTCACATTTGAATAGCATCAGAGCAATCAACATCATAGGCGACTTCTGAAAACATTTTTACAGAGTTCTTCTCACCAATGTGATTAAGGAGTAGTTGGAAAATGAGCATAGAGAAACAGCAAGATGTACCAGACAGAAGAAATTTTGTGGAGATGAATTCTGGGTACTTAGCATTTCTTTACATATTGGTTTGTGATCTATTTGATTTCACCAGAATGGAACAAAACATGACTGTAAAATACCCAATAGGAAATAGTATCTAAGTTGTTTTCCATATCTATTTATACTTTATCCCTTTAGGTATTCAGCACAATCACTCATCAGTAATAAGGGAAATTAAGTCACTTTAACATGAATGAGGGAACCAGGAATCCCAAAGAGAAATTACCTAAACGTTGAGCAGGCTTTTAATCTTGCTCTTTCTATGTGTGACCCTCCAGTTCAACAGTTAATACTTTATCAACTGATATTTTGTTCTTATTGGTTGAGATTTGAGAAAAAAGACCTTAAAGTCCATACTACAAATACAGCATTCACATCCTAAAATGTATGTAAAGACTAGGATAACTATGTGCCCAGAAGCCAAGGATGTGCAGATCACTGTAGATTGTCTATTGCTGTCACCACTTGTCAGCATGTCACCAAACAGGGGCTGTCTGAGAACATCAGTCTCTCTAATGAGTATATTGGAGGCTTATGGGATTAGAAGAATGCATATTTTTATATCTATTAATGTGATGGAGTCCCTGTCTCCTGCTTCAAGAAAAATAGCAAAGGGAATCTGCTGAAAGTATGACTGAGGTTCAAATCACAGTTCCGATTAGAAATCACTTAATGTAAAGTTAAAACTTTAAAGGAGACTCATTTATCTTTTCTAACATATTTTGTATCCAACAAAGCCCAAAAAATGAGAGCAAAGACTGGTTGAAGCTTGTCTGCAGAGCAGAAGCCATGGCACTTAGATATTTTTTTTCTCTTTGCTAAGCTTTTGCTTAATTTTGGACATTTTTTCTCAGCTTATCCTAATCATATGAAGTTCTTGAGCTAAATTTTTGCTCATCTGGATCAGCATTCATCAGAGACGCTCACGAGAAAGCCTCAAATTCCAAGAGCTCTGGGCCCGTGTAGACAATTGGAGTACATGGCAGCTTAGGTACGTTATGGGTGTAAAAGCATGTAATTGTCTTCCTTTGTTATAATAAGTCATGCTGTAGAAGTCCATGAACATTCAGCCTTTTAAAAAGGCCTTTTACAAATTCCCCGTCAGTCTTAAGTGTGTATCAGGCTCTCGGAAAGAAAATGGGGTGAACATCAATTAAGTAAATAACTTCCAGCCTTATATTATTTTGAGAGACATCAGTTACTCAAATTTTAAGATTTCTGATTTGTCAATAAGCAACACTGTATCTATTTTCTTGGCTAACTAGCCATTTGTTAGAGGAAGAATGTGGGCCAGTGATGTGCATTAAGGTATTAATACAAAAAGAAAAAGTTTATTTTGATAAAACTAAATATCTTGAGAAAAATATTAGTCTCATGTAATGTTGTATGTTGCAAGAAAAGCCTCTTTCCTTGGTGGACTTTGATATTAGGATTATTTATTCTGTGTTGTAAAATTGTTAGAAATATATCAACAAAAACATCCCAGAAAAAAAATAGGCTAGAGGAAAAAAAAAGATATAATTATTCTACCAATATTAATGATCGGGCCTTGTCATTAATCATTCATGCAATATGAATCCATAGAAGACAAATATTATATTTCATGTGCTTTTTGGGTTATAATTTGAGTAGATGGGGAAGGAGTTCGTTCTTCATCAACTCCATCCTGTGAGGGCTTAATAAATACCCACCAACTGTGGGAGGCAGTGTATTCCTGAGCCTTTACTCGTTCAGCCACCTGGAATACTACTGCAGCACGAATAATAAAAATCTAGAGACAGATATTGGGGTTTAACCTGAAGATCAGAAAAGCAAAACAGCCAAGCCCCTAAAGAACTCTTACCTCCATGAAATCTTCAGACTGAAAGAGCGATTTCCTGTCTCACCCCACCTTACATTCCTCTCTAGTGCTAGGATGAGAACCGTGCACCTCCACCGCCTGGCCTCTATGGTTAACTAGTGTGGCTACTGGGAATAAAGGTGTGTGCCTGGCCTGTATGGTCGACTAGTATGTACTTTGCATTTTGATCTTCAGGCCAGTTTTATTTATTAAAATCCAAATGAAACATCACTACATACTGCGATGCTCTAGCTGTTTTGAGTTAAGAGTAAAATCAGTGCAGGAGTTGTTTTTTATCCTTTGTTCATCTTTTTCTAATTTTTTTCATCCTTTTATTTGGTAGAAGATGTGAAATAATCTTGACAGCCCAAAGGTTTCATTATAAGGAGTAGCAGATTTAGATAGAATGTGGCATAATAGTACGTCTCTTATTAGTTTAGCTTTTCATAGCCATTTTGGAAGTCTGTCTTTTGCTCTATCAATTTTCACTGGGTTTTATATAGTGATTCTGTTTTAGGGTGTATGAAAAGGAAAGACACGGAGATTCTCTATGACATCATAACCAAGGCTGATTGTGTGTGTCAGGGTGCCTGGAGGAGGCAAGTCTTCAAGTCTGCCTTGCTGATCTTGTGCAATGTTATTCCTTCTTCCATGCTTACCTCTCCCCTTTATTCTCATCCTTCCTTCCACCTACCCTTCTTCTCCCATCCCCATTTCCTTCCTCCTTGCTTTCTTGTTTCCTCAACCTCCCATGTTTATTTCATTTGCATCTATGCTTTCTTGAACTGTGAGAAATGAATATAAATAAAATATGCAGAGAGAGAGAGAGAGAGAGAGAGAGAGAGAGAGAGATCTTGTATAAACAAGTGCAATCTTAAAGCCACACCTCAGAATGGAGGAAAGAAAGGTGAGGGAGAATGAATTTCCCTTTCCCACTTTCCTAGTCCCTCACAGCTGCCTCCTGTTGGTCAAAACCAACATGGAAGGTAAGGAGTTTAACTGAAATATCTAGTACACACCCACATTCCAAGGTCCTCAGCACACAGTGAAGAAAAGGTGCTGGGTCAAGAGTGACAATCAGATAAGGCATCCAGGCATGAAAAGGGGGGACAGTTTTAAACACTCTGAATAGTAATATAGACAAGTAGAAAAAAATGTCAATCTGTCCATGTTTGACCATTTGACCTATTTTCTTAAAATTGCCTTTGATGAAGATAACAGCTAAGCAGCAAAGCTCACCTCCATGTGCACTGTGAGCAAAGCATTAAAAAGCGATAGACGGATTGTCTAGCTGGCATCTGGGAGAGCATACTCAGCACCTCTGTAAAGCTGAAGACTGACTGTGCACACTGTTGGGTTTCAGCAGAGTCAACAAGGGAGCAGCATATCCAGGAAAACCGGTTTCAAGATGCAAAGGAGGTTGTGATTGTGTTGTGAAATAGAGACAAATGTGTTGTTCTGTGGTGATATGACCAAGCCCTGGAAATTTCTAACCTTATCAGCTGAGGGTAATCCATAGTAGAGAGATAGTGAGTTCATGCCACCTGCGGATGACGGCATCTTCAGTGACACTATAATTCATATTCCTAGCTAGAAGCATGCAGCCTCTGTTGTTTCTCTTTTACACACACACACACACACACACACACGTACACACAAAGAGTTGTTAATTTTGGGGGTGCCCATGTTGGCTACCCTATTGGGTCACCTTTTCAGGCTTCTTAGACTTGTTAATAAAATAATTTAAGAACAGACTTAGAATGAAGCTCAAAAACAGATTTCATTAGAATTTAAGAGGAAAACCTCAAGGCAGTCAAGCTGTCAATCTCAGTTGCCACCTGCAGGAGGAGAGGAAGGTATGCCATTGTTATTATTCTTTTTCTCTTACACAGTACATCCCAACTTAAGCTTCTCCTCCCTCCACTCCTCCCAGGACCCCCTATCTCTCCTCTTCCTGGGATCTCCTCCTCCTCTGCTTCCCTTCAGAAAGAAACAGGCCTTCCAGGGGTATCACCCGAACATGGCCTAACAAGTTACAAGAAGACTAGGCACAAACCCTCATATCAAGGCTGGACAAGGCAATCCAATAGCAGAAAAACGTCCTAAGAGCAGGCTAAGAGTCCAAGACACCTGCTCTCCTACTGTCAGGAGTCCCACAAGAATACCAAGCAACACAAGCATAACATGTATGCAGAGGACCTAGGTCAGACTCATACAGGCTTCATGATAGACCTTTCGGTCTCTGTGAGCCTCTGTGAGCTTTGCTTAGCTGATTCTGGCAGTCTTATGTTTGGCTGCGGGTGCATCTGCTCCCACAGTTGCTGGATGAAACCTCTCTGATGATGATTGCTCTAGAAACCAATCTATCCGTATAGCAGAATATCATTAGGAATCATTTCATTGACTTTTTTTTATTCTTCAGCTGTGTTTGGTTCTATCCAGCTTCTGATTCCTGGCCTTCCAGGCAGTATCAGACTTGGGTTCCCTCTTGTGGCACTGGCCTCAAGTTGGGCCAGTCATTGGTTGGCCACTTCCACGAGTTCTGCCCCACTATGACCACAGCACATCTTACAGGCTGTACAAATGGTAGGTGAAAGATTTTGTGGTTGGACTGGTGTTCCAGTCCCACCACCAGGAGCCTTGCCTAGTTATAGAAGATGGCCAGGTCAGGCTCTTTCCCCCCTTTATTTAGAGTTTTTTGCTAGGATCACTCTCACAGATTCCAGGGAGTTTCCTGCAATGAAGTTTCCAGGAACTGCACTAAGTTTCCGCATCGCCCTCCAAATGCCCAGTAATCTCAGTCTCATTCTGTCTCTCTCTCTCTCAACTTTTTTAAGAACAAATATTGTGGTTTAGCAAATAGCTACATGGCAAAAGGGAGTTAGCTTCAGAGAAAGAATAAAAATCTCCGAAGTATTAGAAAAAACATACCATGGTTTTATGGCTCTGGACAGTATTTGAGAAAAAGAGAGAGAAAGAGAGAAACAGGAGGAGGGAGAGACTGAACACAATCTTATGACAAACCCTTGTCAACTATACAGAGGATGGGTTTCTAGGAAAATTATTCTTCCTATTCATTGAGCATGACTTAAGATGAATCAGCTTTTATCTCTGCAGGAAACCCACAAGTCAAGCTGACTTAAAATTTAAATTTTGGGTATCTCATAAGGTTAGGTCTCCACCCATAGCCAGTGGTAAATTCCACCCTTTTGACCTAAAGGGAGTAACTTGCCCTAAACTGGTCTTGGCAGATTAACGTTACTGTAGCACAGTGAGAGCAAATGTACTTGAATATAGCTGTAATCTTAAACTTCATATCATCTTTTACTCTTGGGCTAATTATTAGGTATATTTTCATATAAAATAACACTTGAAACAGTACTATTGCTTAAGTGCATTTTCATCCAAAATCAGATCATTACTACAAAATCATAGAAAACCTTGAATATGCCAAAAAAGAAGCATTGTCAAGAGAGGTAAATATAATCAGCTTGTGGCTTATAGGTTAAAGGGAGCATTGTTTTCCAGTGAGAAGGACTCATAAGGATGACTTTAGGCAAGAAAATAATCATTGCTCATATTTCAAACAAAATTGAGATACATTTAATTTATCTCTGTACCATAAGGATTTATTCTGCATGGGAATTCCTGCTCAAGTCAGTTAACTAAGATGGAGAAATCTCAACCATTGAAATCAAAGTTAATAATGCTATACACTCTATAGTATAATCTATACTATACTATATTCTATATTCTATGGTATAGAGAAATCCTGCTCAACACAAACAGTCTTGCTTTGGAGGTGTCTCATATCTCCTGGGAAATACCCTGTTACCCAAACCTCATCACTTCATTTAATTGAAGGATGAAAGAATGCAGGGCTACCTGTTGAACTTAAGGTCCTCACCAGTCCAGTAACTCAATGACTGGCATATTGCAGTGTTTGCTTTGGAGGACAAATGTGGCAAGATATGGATTCATTATAATATGGTTCCAGCCTTAACCAAGAGATTTCTGAATATGTAGATGATGTACAGCAAGTTTTGTAAGCCTGCCCATGGTTCCATAAAAATAAAAACTGCATTGCTTTTTTTCACAAATAGAGATGATCCTGTTAATCAATACCTTCCTCAGGCATGTATACACTTCCTTCATTTTTATGCAAACCCATTCTGCACCCAGAGAGGTGCACTGTCTGCTTTGTATTCATCATCAAGAAATCCAATAACTTGGCTGTGTACCTACATGTGGTTAGGGTTTGACCCAATGTGTACTCAAAAGCAGATTTCAAATATGTGCAGGAGTTGAGGCTATCAGTAGTACTAGCAAGTGGAATCTCATTCACCGCTGCAAAGGCAACCGGTAATATGGAAAAGAAAAGAAAAAAGAAAAAAAAGAGGAGGAAGAGTTCAATGTGTGATGCCTACATTCTTTGGCAGGGGTGTGGAGGTTGAGGCCGAGATTTGTTTACTGATGCCCCATGAAATGTATCTGGATACAATTTATATAAACCGACTTAAACAATGAAAAAGTTGAATTAAATTTCAAAATCAAAGAACCACATAGCCTATGTTTGCTGGCCTATTTTTCACATTATTTGCCTACAGAAGTGGCCTTCTCAATTGAGCACAGAAGTCAGGAAACAGCTGGACTCTGGGGACAAAACAAGAAGTCATCCATAAAAAAGGGCAAGGCTGCAGCTCTGCCTCCCCTCACCACACCCGCCCCCGTCCCTGGCTGCCCCGAGGACAGTGATGCCAGGCTGCAGAGACAGCTCTTAATCAAAGAGCCCCTTTTGGATCCTCACATGTTGAGAAGATTAGGCCTATTTTTAGTTTTCAGGGAACAGAATTGCTAACACAGAAGGTCACGGCCAGTCGCTCTATGGCAATGATGGTTTACATTCCCATAAGAGAGAGAAAAGCAGAAAACAAGAAAGGCCAGGGTGGTTTTAAAACTGCCTGCTGCCTCATGGCCTTGCAAATAACAGAAAACTTGGGAGAAATGAGGGGGGAAAATAATACAATTACTCAGATATTGCTGATCAATTTTTGCTCCTGTTTATGTGTCCTTGATTCCTAAGGCACTGATTGATCGATCGATTGATTAATTGACTGATTGAAGAATAGGCATTTGGAAGAAAATAATATGCTTTGTAAATAAAGCAAGAGGAAGGAAAGCATAAGGAGAAGAAGGGGCCCTGGTGGCATGGTGTTGAGGCAAAGACTGGAAAATGATGTCATAATCTCATACTGAACACTAGGAGTAAAAGACAAAGCAAAGAGGAACAGATTTGATGTGTACTTAATGAATGGGAGAAGGAGGGGAGAGGAAAAGAAGGGGAGAAGAGAGAGGAAGGAGTGAAAGGGAAGGGGAAAGAGAAGGAATGTATTTCGTTGTTTCATAGGAAATGGGAAGTAGGCTTGGTGGGACATTTGTATTTTGTATTTGGAAGTGAGGTGGAAGCCTAAACTCTGGCTGCATAGCACGTGATCACGCTGAGGTCAAAGGGATATGCCAGCTCATTCCAAATCCAGGTAATGGAAGAGTTTTCTTACTCGGACAAAGCTTTCTATGCTAAAACAAAGTCCCACCAAACAAGCACTCGGGCCAGCATCACGTATTAGAGTAGGGCCAGTTTAGGACAAACCAGGGAGAATGGGATAATCTCGTTCTCCAGTCAGTTGGCTTCATCTCATACTTGCATTCCAAAGCTGTGGGAATGTAAATCCAGAAATCTGCTTGCAAGAGACAGCGGTTAATTTGATTCCCAAGTAACTGCCATAGAAATTTCAAGCCCATGAACACAGCCTAACAGCTGGGCATAGCACATTCTACCCAGAGAGAAGTCAGTGGTAGACCCAGAGGCACCAGGACTAGGAACTTACAGGTAGACCTGCTAAATTTTATTTCCTGTCAACCATGATTTTACCCTATAGTGAAGTTTATTTCTGTAAACAGTTCTCACAGTTCTGATGGGGCTCAGCAACCTCGCGGTCGAACACATAGTGTTAATGATGCTTTCATTGTTGTCTAAATTATGCCTAGAGGGAATGCCAATTGGGTAGAGTAAAAGTTCTTTCAGATTATATTCTTCATTGCTCTGTAGAGCCTCGTAGACATTATACAAGCATTTTTGGGAAACCGATTATGTCAACTATTTGCCCAAATGTTGGACTAAAGAGAATGTATGAAATAAAACGTGATCCCAGTGAAGAGCTTGGAACGAGGCAAAGCTAAACAGAGCCCGACCCTAGTTTAATTAAACCATACTGTTTGAATTAAACAAAAATCACTCTCAGCATTAATTCCTGCCTTATCCTAGGGGTGAACTAAATGTTTACGTGTGTTGTAAAAGATCATATTCTCCTTACTAGTTTTTTCTTTCACCTGAGAATTCCCATCAGCATTGAAATTAGAAACATATTTGGTGGTTTCTTAAACATTTCCCTGACTTCAGCATCTTAAAAAGAATACCCCAAAGGCAGATTTGTTTTTCTTCAATGCTACTTCCCAACTCTTTCTTCCCCTCCTTCCACATAGGAAAAAAAATCTTATAACTATAAACTGGTCTCCTGCTTGGATTAATTTTCTTCGCCAAAACAGTGACCATTGTCAAAAGCCTGCATCTCCATGGAAACTGTTTCCTTGGCCATAGACAAAGGTCTGCCTATAACACAATGCCACGAGAGTGTCTGAGTTTGTAGATCCTTGTTTAAAACCACAGTTCAAGGGTATAATGTAGATTTTATATTATTTCTGCCTGTCTGCTGCAGCTGGTAGGCCTTCATTCCAAAATGATATTTTTTTTCAAATGAAGGAGCAGAAAAACAGCTTTACATTTTTGTTACCCCTTCGAGCACAAAATAAAAAATGTGTGTGCTGCCACTACCTGATTCAATCAAGTGGCGTACATTTGATACCCACAGGCTAGCGGGGCTGCACAAGCCGACTGGTATTTTAATTAATAATGTGCTACACTTTCTCAACAGCTAGGCCTTTGGCAATCTGATTTGCTTTGTTCATTATTTGCTGTAAACAATTTTCAAACAACATGTGGGCAACTCTATTTCTGAATATCTCCTGCTAATTCATAACATTAGCAAAACTGTAGAGATTTTTCCCTTTCTTTGCCAAAAATGAGAACCTAATTAAACTTTAAGCGTAGTTGATAGGAATTTGGGAATGTGAATATTTCATAAGTATAAGAAATAAAAATAAATACAAAATAGTATATATATGTACATGTGTATATTTATATATATATCAAATAAGTGTTTATAATTATAGACATTAATTCAGAAAGCTCATTAAAGTATATAGATAGGGTAAGGCATGGCTATCTGCTGGAAATTGGTATGCCATGGGCAAATGCATGGTTGTCACTTGGTGTGCTACCAAATACTGACTTGTTCCCTCCCCAAATGTATGTGTCGATTCCTAGCCCATGACGATTCTGACAATGGCAGAATTAACCAAGATAAATGATATTATACAGGTGGAAGAGTCACACGGAGAAAGCTCGCTGGCTTGTTCTCTGCTTTGAGGCAACAGCAGGGAGGCAGCTGCCTGCCAGCTAGGAAGACAGCCTTCATCAGAACCTGGCTTCACTTGTGCCCTCCCCTTTATTTCTCACTCTCCAAAACGGTGAGAAATCAATCTTGCTATAGCACCCTGAGCTGGAAAATACACAGAGTAGAAACAAAGTGTATTTATATAGCATAGTATGGGTAACAAACCACTCTGCAAAGCACTGGATGCACATTCTCCTTCCAAAATAGGTAAGAATCACCACTTCTGTTTATCTGATGAGGAAGGTCGAAAAGTACAGAGATTACAAACAGAAGTACACTACTTGACAATAAACCATATATGTGACAGAACAAGCAAAGGTCTAAACCTCACCTTTCGATATCATGAAAGGAAAATAAAATAGAAAATGGAATAGATCAGCTTTGAGGCCTGTTCTCTAAATATGAATGAATTAAGGGGAACATTCAAGTTTGAAATAACTTTCTCCTCATTCAATCTAAAGTAATAGAGCTTAAAGTATAACACGAGTCCATTTTATTGACATCATCTACTTCTAAAAGTCTGTCAGAGGTTTTCAATAAAAATTTTAATGTAAAATTTAAAAATAAAAGTCTGTCAAAGGACACAGTGACTACAACCATAGCTGAGAAGCATTGTGAACTGTTAGTGGTTAAGGAAATTTTAATGAGTGCATGCTTTGTTTCAATTTCATCTAGGGTGTAGCATACTCTGCTGAAATAAAGGACATGACCACCTTTGAAGAGCTTATGTTTGATAATATTAGTTCCCCTAAGTCAATGTCAATGTGTATCGAGGATCTACAAGCAGCAACTGCTAGGTATATAAGAAACTAGGTACAGAAAACAAACACGACCCATCAGCTGCCTATGAAGGAAACATGCATGAATAGAGTATTTAATGACATATGATCGTAGGACTGTAGTCTAAACATAATGGTGACATAGTCCAGAGATCATAAACTCATATATATATATTCTATATTTACACAAGGCAAAATGAGGAATAAGGCCATAGAAGATTCAATTTCACACATTTCGGCTTCTCATTGCTGGGGCAGGAGCTCGATATATTATAGTGACTGAATGACAGTGAGACTGGACTTGCAAGTGAAGACTAAGTCATGAAGAGTTTGCAGAGCCACATGAAAGCTTTCTCTTTGTTCTGTCAGAAATTTGAATGAATTAAGGAACTGGACACCAATGTGCAATCTACAGGAAAGTGGAAGACACAGTAGAGAATAAGACACTGGAAACTAAAGATAATTCAAATAGTGAAGGTGAAATAAATAAGGAGCCAAACAACGGCCGTTAAAATGAAAGCCTCCAGTGATAGGACCATTCGGAAAGTGCACACAGCTTGACCTCTTGGTTTATGAACAAGACTTCAAAGTCAGGGAATAAGTGGCTTTTCCAGTGGCACACAGAGCCAGGGCTACAGCTTGGATCTCTCCAGCCTACTTCCCACAAGACCAAAACGCCTCACTTTCATCTTTATCCTATTTCGCACAATGACAGAATTATGAAGCATCCTGAGTTCCCATCGAGTCCCTCTCTCTGTCTTTTTATAGACTCCCACTCAAGCCTGATGACTCGCTGATCATTTAATCAAGTCAAAACAACTTAGGTGGAGAATCGGAGGATGCCCACGCAGCTGAAAGCTGCTTCTAATTTCCTGGCACTGTGGGTCTTAAAGCAACCCTTCAGTTACTGAGCTCAGCTTTACAGAGCCGCCCTGTATGCAGCCGAGTGCATGATGTCGCATCCACCTAGACACAGCAGTCCAGAAGATCAAGGCCGGAGGAGGAATGCCTCCTAAGGGAATCAGGAGCTTAAGAATCCTGTTTCTTATATTGCAGTCGGTGGAACGCAAACACTTTGGAGTCAAGGAGCGCACCTTCCTTTGAGGTAACTAGAGGTCTTGGAAAACAGTAGTTTAAATGGCTGAAGCTGTTGCATGAGGTTAGTCTCTGTTATTACCTCCATAGGAGCTTCCCAACAAAGCTTTCGACCCTTCATCTTAATTTTGATGTGGTCCTCATAGAGAACAGCAGTATATCAGATACTCCCATATTAGTGCCACGAGAGATGAAAACATTAACTTGCCTTGAACAGAGTGGATCACAGGAATCACACTACACACTAGAGAAACAATTGCTCGGTCTCTCTGCCAGAGTTAAAAGTGCTTGCTTACTCGAGTTTAAACTAGTATTTCCAAATTCTTTTTCCACTTTTTTGTTTGTTTGTTTTTTGAAGGCAGAATTTCTCTGAGTAGTCCTGGCTGTACCAGAACTCACTCTGTAGTCCAGGCTGGTCTCCAACTCAGAGATCTGCCTGCCTCTGCCTCCTGACTGCTGGGATTAAAGGCATACACTATCACTACCTGGCATCCAAATTCTGAATAAACACAAACTTTTGCCATATAGAAATTAAAAGATTATATTCTGCCTTAACTGCTGGAATATCATATTAAAAATATGTTATACTCATTTTCTCATGATTTTTATATGATAATAATGTCCATAGTAACAACTGATCTTTGTTTTGCGGTCTGTGATTGAGTCATATTGAACATTTCAGTACTTTTCACTCTACAAAAAAGCATGACAAAAAGGCAAACGTTTTATTATGACTTGAAACATTTTTGACCATAAGCTAATTTTTTCTTTCTGTAATAGTTTATTCTTCATATTGTTTAATGAATATAAAGAATATAATATAAGGAATATAATTTATCTAATAAAAGTCACTAGGTTGATCATCATTTACAAAGACCTTAACCTATATATTCAAATCCTGGAAAACTCCCGTGAATTCTGTATAGTATTTGAACAAAACATTACCTCCTAGCAAGTGATTGTTCAGGGCATTACATATTATATTACATAGAGCCAAAGGTAGAAACTGTCAATTTACAATTTATTTTGCTCCCAAACTTGTTTTTCTTAAAGCATCAATCACAGAATTCATTTTAAGTATTCCATGCCCAATAACTTATCAGTATTTATTATTGGCAAGAGTGGTGAACCAGTATCTCAGAAAGGAGCACCAGCGTGCTTGTGTAACGGGGCAACCCTGCTACAAGCAAACCTTACTCAGTGGATCGTGACCACAACTCTCCTCTTTGTTCCTGCCCTGTCTTCCTATCTCCAAGACACATCCCTCTTTTTCTGGAGTCTGCACTACCCACAACTTAATCTGAAATTGTCCCAGCAATATTTTATGTTGATTGCTCACTTAGAAAGCTCTTAAAGTCATAATAATATTTTCCCTATTTTAAATTTCTGAGATTTTTTTTCAGGATTCAGTATAGAAAAAAAATATGTAATTCTCCACCATGAAATCCCACAAAAAATTTAACCACATGGTAATGGTAGAACCAATCATTTCTGACTATTCTGAAGATGAGCAGACATGAGTCACCTCAGCAGCCAACCCTGGGCTTGTGAAGGCAGTGAATTGACATCCATAATGGTTTAGGAGCCCAGAAATTTAATTCACATAGCAAACTCTTCATATCAAGTAAAAATAACTTTCAAGAATGCTAACTGCCACCCAGTTAAATAAGAATAAAACAAATAGATTGGCTTGTTATTGTTTATTGTGAAATTGAAGAGTAAACAGATATTGATGATAGTGTGAAGGTATAAGTTGAATTCAACAAGGCACTAAACTGATGGCATTATAACAAATATTAATTGTATTTCTCAACCTCTCAGAAAATTTCTTAACTTTGTTCAATACATGAGAGTAAAGAATAATCATATAGGATTTTCATTGCTCTAAATGAAAGAGTTTAGCTTCTTAAATGCTATAAACACAGCATTGCATCTACCCTCATGGACTTATTTTTACCAGTGTTTCTTTGATTCTTGGGCTTTTCTGGTGGATTTTGCTAGGATGCCCAGAGGTAGACTGAAGACTTAGAGTGAGCCTTGACAGTGCTGTGACATCTGGCTTCTAGAGAAATGAGGACACCCCTGTCAGGATCTTTGCTCTCTGATTAATGAGAAAGCATTCATTACAGGCTCAGGAGCAGACAGCACATCCACATACTGGGAACTTAATTTATTAGTCTAAGGGACAGGGGTTAAGACACATCGGAGAGAGCAGGAAAAGAAGAAGAGAAAAGAACACAAAACCTTCACTGTGGCAACGTGGAGATGAGGAGCTGCACATCCAACCTCCTTAACAATGCTAATAGTGACTGCTGGAAGTCAGTGCATCTCAGAAATGGGCATGGAATTCTTCATACCATTAAAGGAACAAATATTAGTGGTTCAGCATGGTGTACTGTTTCCAATGCACCCATGCTGGCATCACTTGACCACTGAGGATTTTAATTCTCAAAATTTATTTTATTCAAATAAAAACAGAATTATAAAATAAAATCTAAAGAAAAGATGTTTACAGTATTTACCACCTCTTGGCTCTAATGATCCTTGTAAATGATGTCTCTGTCACTGAATTATGGGAACCTATTTGATAGGATCTCTTACTTTTAGGCATAGCCATGTTTAGGTCTGGATATAAAGCAGACGCATCTGGGAAACAGAGGTTCAACAGAAGATATCAGTGGATCAGAATTCTGGTCCTGTCACTTCTTCTGTGGTTGTAACAACACTAGGAGCAGGCTGGGACCTTTGCCACAGCCCTGTCCATTTTGTGCTATCTTTCGAAATCTCTTATCTTTAAAGAAATAATTGTGTTTCTTCTGGGATTTGCCTTGTAAGCTATCACACATCATGGGGCTTGCTATGGCTGGAACAAATAATGACACCCACATCATTTTAGAGAACCAGAACGACACCGAAGACTGCCTCCTTGTTTACAAAACTATGTCTTTTCTGTTCCCCTCTCTTCTTTGTAGTGGGGCATGGCTTCGGAACTGCACTCAATACTGTTGACTGTCAGTGCTGGACCTTCTGTGGCCTTCTACGAGGTCCTCTGTGTTACTCTGGTTCCTGCCGGGGGTAGCTCAGTTGTGTTTGTTTGGGTGCCAAGCTCAAGAAGGTGAGAACATGAAACCAGTATGGCTCCTTGAATCATCCCTTACACCAAAGTTGCCTAAAACACATCAAAATTTGCACTAGAAAACCTCCCTGGCATTATAGGATCAAAGTGTAGATTCCCAATGTATTGGTGCCATTATGCATTGGTCATCTTCTTATTCGACACCATAATTATTATTTGACACCATATTTATGATGATGGTTATTGTCACCTAAAACCATATTTTAATCCAATTGTTCAGAAACCTCAAGCGACTTGAAAGGTCAAATGTGAATTTTTACTAAAACAAATTCAGCCCTTGTATCTCTTCAAATTATCATTAATTAATAACAAGTAACTTTGATATGATTCTTATTACTGATTAATTATTGCTCGGGACTGTATTTCCAGTACCTTCTCAGCTTTATTTTCACAATTAAAAGTCCCAGATGATTTTTTAAAAAACTTTTGACAGCAACTATTGTGTAGATAGAAATAGAGTGAAGCCAAATGAAACCATGAATATTATTTTTCTAGCTTCATTATTTTACTCTGAAATCAGTACGTAGGCTAAAGGAGCTTAGTGATGTTAGACATCAACTCAGTACCAGATAAACATAACTGAGATACTTGTTATCCAAAAGAGTAAGAGAGGGGTCAGCAAGGTCGACACCTGTCGTACGCGTGAGTGGAAACGCTATAGTGAAGCTTCTGAACTTACAATATGAATACACGATGATAAGCTCTTTTAAATTAAAAGACAAATAAAAACAAAAAAAACCCTTTATTTTGAGGTCAAGCGGTACATGAGTAGCATGAAGACTTTTAAAATATGAGCAGCCCATTTGAAGTTTTAGCTAGCGTGTGAGAAGGGCAAACAGGCAGGTGTTGTCAATGCTGCTGACCCTTAAGTGAAGGAAGCAGTTGCTGAGAGGCCATTCTAAATTACTGAGCCTTTTAAAAGACAATGCACTAACGCGTGTTATTAATTTTTGCCATCCCCTTCCTTCATCGAGTATTGCATTTAAAAAGTTAGAGAAAAGCAGTGCAAACTGTTGTAACCTTCCCAAAAGAATATCAGGAAGTGACATATGTTATAATACATTTGCATTCTTAAACAAATAGAAGTCATATAAACAATTTAAAAATGATTATTTATGCCCTAGGAAGCTGTGTTAGCCCGGAGTGCCATCAAAAGGTCAACCCTTGCCTCCAACTGCTGCATACACCCTGACCTGGAAGTACCATTGATAATGACCCCTCAGCCTCGGGACTTGAAGACTTAATCATCTGACATACAAGCAGCCCGGGGCGTTCATAGCTGGCATTTTCCTCTGTGAGATGTACGCAAACAATATGCATTTTAAACAATTCAGAGCACCACTGCCTAAAATAGACCTGGCACCGTGCATGGCCTCAGGCGCTGCTTCTCACCACCTCAGCTCTCACTCCGAGGCACGCGCCAGGAATGTGGGGTTGGCTGTGGCAGCTGGAACCAGAAGCTGCACAGATTACTGGCTTTTCTCCCGCACTGCAAGGCAAGCGCATCCTCTGGATCATCAGAAACTTAATTGCAGGACGATATAACTCCAGCCCCATTGGGAGGAAAATTTAGGCACTGTTTGGTGAAAGCGAACTCTGCTGAGCCCTCATCCTTCCATTTTCTAAGTGAAACTGGAATTGAAAGAAGCATACACAAGCTATATTTTAACATTATTATTGACATCTGCAGGGCTGGAGGTCAAAGGTGGGCTTTGCACATGCTAGGAAACTGCCGTTTTTGTAGCTTAAGCCATACCCTAACCCCCTGAGTAAAATACCTTGATTGCTATGTTCTTTTAAGGGGTGTCAATGTGCTTTTAGGGTTACTCTTTCTGTGGTTCAGACCACCTAAGACCTCTGGAGAAACTCATCAATGAAAGTAGCAATGCATGGAAAGGTCTAGAATATGTTCCCTCTCTCCTTCCTCCTTTCTCCCCTCACACCTCTCTCCCTTTCTCCTTCCCTCCCTCCCTCCCTTCCTTTCTTTCTGAAATAGGGATTGTTATATAGTCTTGTCTGTTTTGGAACATACTGTGTAAGTTAGTTTGGCCTGGACCTTGTAGTGATCCTCCTGCCTCTGTAGCCCAGATGCTGGATTTTAGGTGAGAACTACCACACCCAGATACATGTGGTGTTTCCAATGTCAACATGGAAAACTGAGTGAAATGAATGTTTTTTTTGGAAGGAATCCTAAGGGCCCATAAAAACAATCCTGCCTTATCAGTTAAAAGTCTAAATTTTTTTTTGCAAGAAAATTTTTTTTCTCTGTGTAGCCCTGACTGTCCTGGAACTGGTTCTGTAGACAAGGCTGGCTTTGAACACAGAGATCCGTCTGCCTCTCAAGTGCTAGAATCAAAGGCTTGTGCCTCTACCACCAGGCTACTAATTTTATTTAGGCCTTTATCTTGTGTGTTTGTGTCTATATTTATAACATGCAGGCGGAAGTTAGAAGACGATTTATAATAGTCCATTGTCTCCTTCCACTATATGAGTCTGAGGGATCAAACTAAGTTATCAGCTTTGGTGGCAAGTGCCTTCACCCACCTAGGCATCTTTCCAGCCCCCAAAGCCTATATTTTAAAATAGAGGACACATATAGCTGTAATGGGAAAGAAAACTAAATTTTGATCAGACCTCCCAGTGTACTCCACCTCAATTTTAGACAGAATGAATGGGGGGAAACTATTCTTCACATATGATCAGCTGAGTTACATGTGACCTATGGCATCACTCTGCCATCTATGGAGTGAAGAACAGTTTAGTTTTGCACAGCCACTGCAGCCCCAAAACTTGGGCCTTGGGATCGAGTTCAAATGCAAGGCTATATGTACAGATCAACATCAGCTATAAGGCCACTTGGCAGAGTCATTATCAGTAGGCAATAATTCAACAGTTTATTCATTCAAAGTGCCTTTACTGGACTATGTGCTATGTTTTATGTGAGGATAGTTGGCCAACTATGTATACAAATGTGTGAAAAAAGCAGTGTGGTAAGCCCTGAAAGAACACTCACCCTGCTGTTACAAGTCACATGCATGAGAACTCTTTTCCAGCAATCTCTTAATTTTTTCTAATTTATTTCATCCAGTGAAGAGTTTAATCTTAATAAAGAGAGCGAGAGAGAGAAATAAAACACGGCAGAGAAAGCTCAGCTCATGAAATGTGAGGTCTCTTTCCTATTTTTTTTTTTATTCCTTGACACCAAGGAAATGAAACCTTTTTCTTGCCATGTGTTGTGTTTTAATAAACTGTACATTACTTTCATTCAACGGCCCCAGCCTCTGGCTATCCACTTTTCTGTCTATTAGTTTTAAATACACATTGCTTGCAATAACTCTGTAGCTGGGGCTGTGCCTCCAGTTAGGAAATGCTTAGAACTGCCTTACCTTTGCAGTCCCATTGAAAACATTTATTCAATCAAAGGAAAAAATAAATGTGGTCCCTCAGCTTTGTCAAGTATAAACTGTTATTGATCCCCTAAATGAAATTTGTTCATGCTGATCGATCAAACACATTATCTTTTTTTCCAGTCTATTACCAGCAATTGGAAACTCTCAGACGTCAATAGTTGTTTGACCACATGCAGCCGTAAATTTAGACGATAGCCTTCAAACTGAAATGGTCTCTCCTTCATCCATCTCTCTCAAAAGTAATGTTGACATTGAGAAGATCTCTCTCTGAACTGGTGCTTTAAAAATAATTGAGTAACATGTGAGAAATATTTGGCATCTTTACCAATGAGCCATGGAACAGTGGGAAAGTCAAAGCTGCAATGAAACATTGTTGTCGTGACCATAGATCTTTAAGGTCTCTCCCCTCTCCTGGTCTCCTTACACTAAGGTTACCACAGTGTTGTCAGATGTTACTAATATACCACATCATTGATTATTCAGATTTACTATTTTAACTAGATATCTTAGCTTTGGATAGCACCTTTTAAACCCATCCAAGTTCCTTGCATCTTATGTAGCAAAGTAATCTACAAGGGTTATAACAGCTCACTAAACAATATTTTTATTTATTTTTTCCAAAGATGGACTTTAATGTTACTTAAAGTTCTATAGGGTTTTCAAAAACAAGTGCCCCTATAAAGGCACCAGATTCTAGTCAGTCAGTCAATCAGGCCCTATCCCCTATTTATTCTCTTCCCCAAGTCTCATGATATTTTTTACTTTCTATTTCTAATCAGGTTCTCTACAATGATCTATTACATAATATGGTCTATTGTACTGAAATCAGCTTACATTTTCTTGTACATATTTTAAAACAGATCAATAAATTGATTACATGATGTTCTATTCGTGCCAATACCAGCATCTGATAAGGACCCATAGTCTAGCCTCACAGGTCTGAAATATGAGACAAGAAATCTGCATAGTAAACAGGTTCTAGGGGTTTAACTGCAGATTATTCCAGACAGACTTTACAGTAGATCTAAGCATTAAGTAAAATTTGCCAGACACAATGAAAAAGCAGAGGACTGCATTTGTCTGAGGTAAGACAACAGTTTTACTCCTATTTGCCACTCAGGAAGAATCCTATTTTTATATTGTTGCTCTATAATAAAATATTTATGACAAAACACCAATGATTGGCACATGTTGTGGGTTAGTTTGAATACTAAGATTTAAGCATTCCTTTCTAGTCCACAATTTACTATCCACCAAAGCAAATACTCTACCTCTCTGCTCCTCTGCTGCTACAACATTGGAGAACTCATGTTATGTTTTCAAGAGGAATTTAGTATTTGGTTGACTGTATTTTTTAAAATAACTTTCGCTCTTAATAACTATTATTACAGACTCTCTACTGCTGTCAATATCTCATATGTTTGCCTTCTGTCTTTGTGATAGGTAATAATTTTCCAAGTAAGCTTAGGGAGCGGTGACTCTATTAAAACTAATAAGAGAGGGAATCACAGGTTTTTAAAGATTACTCTGGAAATTGTTACTGACAAGTCCATCTCGAGTTTCTATGCAGAAATAAGGAGTGAGACGTAAACGTGCCTTGTCTCAAAACAAGGTGGCTCTCTGTTTTGTATTTCCCTAGAATAAAAAGGACAAATTGGTAGATGCTAGTCTGTTATTACCTGGCATTTATCATAGGAAAGCAAAAAATTATCCTCTTAAGTAGGAGAAATACCAAATAAATTAACATGCAAAGGCAGATATCAATGTTATTTGATATTAATAACTGTAAGTCTTAATAATACAGGTATAAAGAGGATAAAAAGTGAGGGATAAGTCACAGGGCTAAGGGTCAATTTGTCAAAAGGGATTGCTGACTGACATGGGCCAGAAGAGGGAGAATGTGAACAAAATTAAAAGTTTATGTTGAGATTAGAAATAGTAAGTGTTAAAGAGACATGTTCTTCTCTCATTAATCTAATTAGGCTGTATTTTTTCCTGCTGTCTCCCATTTTACATAGTCTCAAATAGCACACCCAATGTGATTGCTCGAGAAAGATCTTCAAGGCAAAAATAAAGTCTCTTTCCTGTCTCATTATCTGCTAAAACCCTGAGACTTTGTTCCTTTTACTCTCCAATGAGTTTGTGACAAAGCAAACTTCTTGCTATTTCATTGAGATCAATTTCCAACTCAGAAATGTTTTAGAATTAATTCACACAACATAATGAATTCCTATAATTTAATGATTCCTGCTAATTAGGATAGAAGCAATTGATGAGATGCATGGTTTCAGTTTTGAGATGATGTCATGCACATAATATGCTAGGAATATAGAACTTTAAGATTAATATTGACAAATAGTACAGAGGCTTCCTATAATGTTAAAAAGTACACACTACCGAAAGTCAAACATAATTCTCATTTTCTCTTCATAGGAGAATCAATATGATTGAAAGAAAGTCCGAATAGTTGGGGTTGACTTTAATACTGCACTGCTGGATGTGAGAAGAAGAAAAAGCCCTGGATTCTGTGTTTATTCAATCTTCCTCTCCCTGTATACTTAATATGACCATTTGATTCTGATTTATGGTTATGTGGAAAGGAGTCCTTAAAAACAACAAAAAGACAAATAGTCATAAATCAATAATCTGAGGGAGCTTGGAGCTCACTCCATTGTAAGGAAATGTTGGGGATTTGTCATATTCCCTAAAACTCAATTTTAATAATAAACTATTCTAATTTGAATTATAACTGCACAGACTTTGGTAACAATTTACTATCTAACTGTATATAGGAAGCATGGTTGAGCCATATTACGTCTAAACAGTTTTGGCGGAGATGTAAAATAGCACCAAGACAGGCCACATGAACAAGCTGTGCTGTCTTTTCATATGGCTCAGAGTACAATTGAACCTTATTTTTGCACCAATGATATACTGTTTACAAGTTAACTTAAGACTCGTACAAATCAGTATTGGAGTGAAAATCATTTTTTTTATTTATTTATTTTTTCGAGACAGGGTTTCTCTGTAGTTTTTCTCGAGCCTGTCCTGGAACTAGCTCTTGTAGACCAAGGCTGGCCTCGAACTCACAGAGATCCGCCTGCCTCTGCCTCCCGAGTGCTGGGATTAAAGGCGTGCGCCACCACCACCTGAAGAAAATCATTTTAAATGAGTTTTCTCCAAGCCATTATTTGAGTGTTTACCATGAATTCATTATGCTTTGGAATTTTGAAAATAATCTACACTAGTGCTTAGTGAATCACTGCCCTGCGTTCCCATCCCATCTCACTGCAGTCACACTGGTCATGATAACTAAGGCAGACATCTCTTTGGTGGTGAAGCCAACAGTGAATTCAGAAGTGCTAATTGGAAAGCTATCTCCTCATAACTTCTTTGACTTTCAAATAAAATAAGAATAACAGAAACAAATATTAGATGCCCATTGGTCTCCCTGATTTTCAAAGAAGGAATAAGGAAAACATCTTTGCTAAGTGAAAAGGAAACAGATGGAACAATAGGTAGATTAGTACTCACACTAATAATATTATTATTCACTAATAATAGTGAATAATAGAGTAAATACTTGTGAGCAATTATTTATAGACAATTTACATTGGTATAGATTCTTATATATTGATACAAATTCAAATTATATTTGTTATATCGAACATGCTCCTATTTCTGTTAACAATATTTGTACACCTATGCAAAGTTAATTTGTCATATTTTAGGCAAACATGTTTCTACCTCTGCCTAAGATATTTTGTGTATTGAATTTTAGGATATATTTATCTTATTGCACTATACATTTCTACCTCTGATAAAGATACTTAAACTTTGTTTACATTTTGAGTTCATTGTCCTCATTTGCTGCACAGTTGTTTAAAGATTGTTTAATATTCTAATATTAAGTCTCAGTCTTTAAACCATATAGGTATTAAGAATTATAGGTCAATAGTCATCTATGTTTGTCACACTCATACCTATAGTTAGACCAATCAGGTTCTTTAGATACATAGAGATTTATTCCACATAGACAGGCAATCTTCAACCACTTCAAAGAACTGTAAAATATGGCATTTAAATAACTTAGGGTTCTATTGACATAAGACACAATTGCTAATGGCAGCACCAATCTATTCCTGAGAGAGTGTTGAGCACCAAAGACATTCCACTTGGAGTTTGTTTTGTTCTTGACAAAACTGGACTTTGGGCAAAGAACTGCCCATGCCTCTACCACTGACAAAATACATGGTGTCTGGACTAGACATGCAGGATACCAAAAAAATAAAAATAAAAAGACTGCCAGACCTTGCCAAGACAGGGTAAGATGTCTAGGCCTTAGCCAAAACTGATTGCTCCAACATTGCAAATGAGACTTTGGGTGACTGTCCAGGTAGCCAGTTGTCTCCGTCATTTATTACACATTTTAGAAGTTGCTTGATTGCACTTCCTGTGTACTCAAGTAATATTATTTCCCTTCTCAGGTCTTCAGTGGGGTTAAAGACTAGAGAGTCTTAGTTACTTTGCCCTCATGACTTAGCCAAGAAATTTCTAATATAAGACTTAGACTCCTTAGGATAAAAATCATTATTAAAACCTTTAGCATACGATTCTTGCTTAATGTTATTTATTCTGGTTGTAATTCTAGTTTTTATACTTGAAATCTATCTATTCTTATTGTATATAGTTTTGTATTGGGTTTGAAACTTTCTTATTTAGACAAAACAGGAATGTGATAGGGAAACTCCTTTAGCCAATGGCCTTGAGATGCTGGACCAGGTTGGGCATGGCCTTGGGTACTAGAAATGTGCATACTCATGGACTCTCTTTCCCTTTCTCTATGTCTCCCTCTCCCCCCCTCTCAGCTTCTGGATTTGGTTCCTGTTCCCCGCTCATGCAGAGGATTGTGAGTCTACCCCCAAATCAAAAACCCTTTATTATACCCCATTCTGAGTTAGTATGGAATTGATTACTTCATCACGTCCATCTATAATTGGGTTACTTTAAAAAGACAAGCTACTACAAAAACTGTACATACCTGCTCATACATGTCATACGGCATTCAATCTTCTTTCACATGTGAACCCTTTAACTTGAATAGAAGATTCAATGGTATAAAATAAATGACAGGTCCAGCCTTTTGACCAAAGGGACAATAGGTCCTGATAGCTACCTGTTTTCAGAGATTACAATCAGTCCTCTGTGTCAGGCTGGGCAGCATCTTTGAGATTCTGACGTGGCATCTGGTCATTTAATTCTAAATTCATATTCCTAAAGCAGAAAACTGGGCACTACACTGATGTCTTTGGTAGAAATTGCCATTTTTGAAGGTTTATCTTCAAAGTTGGATACGTTAATAATGTTATGAATTAGTGGCTCAAAAAAAATGACCAAATTCTGCATTCCTAGATATGGCATATTCTTCACAGGGAAAAATAACAGTCAAATCACAGCAAAGGAACTGTGATTTGGTTGTACCTTAATAATCTACGGCAAAAAAAAGTAAAATAGAACTCTGACATGCAGGCAAAGGTAAATTTTTTTCTCCCTTAAATCTAAGACAAGTTGTTAGATATAGTTATCCCCAATAAGCACTCCAGTGTCAAGCACTGAGAGAGTAGAAGCAAGGAGGTGGTGCAAAGATGTATTTAAGTACTTCACCTTTTGAAGCAGGAACCTGATGAAATCAGTGTCCATTTTCTTAAACTGTGGGGTCACAATCGCATATGTAGTCAGGTAACCAAATACAAGGGGTGCATAGTACTTGTCAATAGCCAAAGGTATTTGAGCATGCAGTGATCAAACATTAATTCAAAATTAAATGTGTATTTAACCCAAAGTATTTCTGAGAGCTATAGCCCATTTTGTATTGTATGATTTCACTGCACACTTGGTTCAAAATATGTAACATGTGTGATTTGCACGATGTCAGGCCATGCAACACCAACAAACGCCGTCTAAAATCCTTGACTCAGCATTGACTCTATTGTCATTTTACAAATTGCAGGGAATTTACTATACACACAAAACTTTCTGCTGTTGCAAAAGCATAATGGTTTAATTGCAGTTAACTCAGACTTTGAACAGTTTTCTACCATCAATCTTCAGCATGTAAATATCAAATTAGTATACCCTTGGATTGCATTGTTAGAATGTTGGATTTTTACAGTTTCATTGGAGTTTCTGGCTTACATTTCATGAAAAATTGCTAAATGAATGTTGCTTTGGGATTAATACAGAATGTCCAACCATTTATGAAATGGGCTATAAACATTCTTATGCTATTTTGTACCGTGAGTTTATGTGAAACAGCACTGATAATTATAAGATAAAAATACCCATCAGCTCTGGAGAACATTGACAATGTTCTACATCCTGAATTACCAACTATCCTGCCATGTTAATTTGTGCAAAACCAAATGAGCACAGGCGTTTCATTAGTGTGTGAATTTGCTCCAATTAATAAATAGTAAAATTTTAGACATACTAAAGAATTCTTTAAGCTATTCTCTTTATGACTTATTATCAGTAAATGTTCTCTTAGATTTTATATACCTATATCCTCAAGGCCACCAAAACTTCCTCAGGTGAGTGAAAAAACTGTAAGGAGCCCTGAATTAGCAAAGATAGTTCAGTTAATATTCTGAGCTCCTACAGTAAACTGAGCAATCATTTATGCCAATGAGAAATATTTGCAGTGGGCTGGTTGAGACAATGTGGTAGGAATAATAGAGCGAAGCCCTGCCTTATCCCAGGAGGTGAGTGGATATGCCAGGCCTGCCTGGAGAGCTGTAAACGTGCTCTGTATCATATAGAGTTTGCTGGGGGTGGCAGTGTGCATCCTCAGCTTGTTACAGCCCAGTTGGGGCCAATGGTGCAAAACAGTATTCCATGTAAAACATGAACAGCTTGGACACACCTCTGCTCATATACTCAAGTCAACCTTTAGCTGTAATTATGTTATCTATACATACTCTCAATCTCATGAAAGAATATATTTCATTCAAATATTCTGTATGTTAAATTGGAGGATATCATTTTTGCAGTATTTTCCAGAAACGATCATTTCTAAAAATCTTCATTCCTTCTGGAAAACATGAATGTTCATCCTGTGTCAGTCCCTTTCAGACCAAAGAGTTTTATGTAGCATATATAAAGAGCAGAACTACTAGCCATGAAATCTCTGGATTTTCTTCTTTTCTTTATTTTTATTCAAAATAATTTTTTTTTCATAGAATGTATTCTGATCACGGTTTCCTCTTCCTCATTTCCTCCCAGACCCTCCCCAACTCCTCACCCTTCCAACTTCAGGCTTTCTTTCTCTCTCTTTCAAAAACAGACACATGAAAAACAGAGCAAAATAAAACAAAACAAACAAACAAACAAAAAGGAAAAGCTCTGTAAACACATATACATGTGGCATTTCCTGCTTCTATTGCTCTCTTATGTAATTTAACTATATTTTTCTAATTTCTCTATTCTACTGCTCAGCCATCCTGTTTCTGTGCTGTACATTATTGAGTTTCCATATGGTTCTTTTTAGATATTCTCATTCTCAGCTGAGGTTTCTCCTGTTTGATGTGAGAACATGGTTTGTCACCTCTTGGGACACTGTCATTTTAAAATCCTTCTCTGATAACAAAACATCTAAGCTACGTCTCTGCTGTATCCATTAGCTGTCTAATTTGTTCTAGAGTAAGTCTGGGTAATTTTAATTCTGGCAACTTAAAAACCTCCCCTTGCAATACAACTCCTAATTTCTGTGTTTTAGTAGCTTCAGGTACCTCAGCAGTGTTGTGGGTAAGAGAGCCGAAGGAGGCTTTTGTTGATAGTGTCTCCCATCAAGTCGTGCTGCCTTCAGTGAGATATGGCTGAAGTTCAGTGGAGCTACACTTCTACTCTTCTCAAGAGATCCAATCTCAGCAGGTTTGGGATCCTGGGAGCTCTCAGCTGGATTCGTGAGTTCCTGTGGCCATATTCTTCTCTACAGATGCTGATCAAAGTTAGCATCTCTTCTTGCTAATGTCATTTCTGATTGATCTCAAATATCAAACCATCCTTGCATTTCTAATTATATATGTATATATAATCATATATATATGTGTGTGTATTGAATACACATATATGTATATGGTGTGTTGAAATATACACATGTATGACTGGATTTAATTTGTTAAGATTCTGATAAGAATATTTGTACTTTCACTGATTATGCACACTGGCCTGGTATGTTCTTTCCTTGGGGTATGAGTTTTTACATAAACCCAATGCTGGCCTCATAGATTTTGAGTTGAAAAAATATGCCCCTTCCTCCAATTTTCCAGAGACATTTTTGTGATACATTTTTAAAACTGCCTATTTGCTAGAATATATTCATTGTGGCATCTGTATTTGGTATTTTCTGCATGGAATTTCACTAACCATATGCATTTTCTTTAATTGATAAAGAGGTAAGCCTAGTAACTTTTAAATTTTTTCAAAGTTTGATCAATATTATTGATATTCTCAAAGGAACACTTTATGCATCATTGATTTTTATCTATTGCTTTTCTGTTTCTGTTTATTTATTTCTATCTGGTACTTATTAGTTCTGCTTGGTATGAGTTTGATTCATTCTTCTTGATCTAATACCAATAGTTGAGTTTGAAGGCACTGAATCAAAACTATTTTTTCTACTATGTGTGATTAATACTATAAATTTACTGTCATGATCCACTTAGGAACCCTCCCACACATTTTAGTGTTCTCTGACTTTTAAAACAGTTTTGAAAGAAGTTTTTAGTTTTAATTATGTGTATGCCTGTGGGTTCATGTTAGTGGTGCCCTTGAAGACCAGAAGAGGGCGTCAGATCACCTAAGCTAGAGTTAGAATCAGCTGTGAGTTCCTCTATGCAAGTGCTGGGAACTGAACACCATCCTCTATAAGAACATCAAGTGTACATAATCACTAAGCCCTTTTTCCAGCCCCAGTATTTAAATTTAGTGATATTTGTGCAATATTTAGAATTTGATATATTTTTATTAGTGTTCTATATTTACTTGAAAAAACTAGGTAACCCAAGGGTGTAAATTAAAGAATTTCATAATTATCATTTTTGAAAAAAACATGAATTATGACATGAATTGGTAGTTTAATGTGTTTTTATATTCATCTTTCTGTCTATCTATTTTATAAATTATTGAAATGAAGTCACTGAAATATCTAACTGTAATTGAGGATTTATCAGTTTCTTGTACTCATATCCTGTATTCCTGCACATATTTTGTGGTTCTGGCATTGTATGCCAAATATTTATATTTTTATAATGAATTTGTTAATTTATTTTCAAGAATTGACTTTAAAAGCTATAGTAGCACTATTTTCTCTAAATTCTATTTGTCAGATATAAATATCCATATTAGTATTATATTAACTGAAGTGGTATTATCATAGCATATGCCATTTTGTCCTTTAAATTTTAGTGTGATTTTTGTCCTTATATGTCAGTGTTTTTCTTGAAGATGACATATTTGGTGATGTCTTTGAGTATAAATGTCAAAAATTGTAAAATTACACATTTGAAATGTACAATTTGGAAGCCCAATTTTACCTAACAAAGCTGTTTAGGAATGTAAAACAAATAAAAATAGATTTGTATGATGCAGGCAGAAGATTGTTTGCAAAATTTTTCACTTGTTTCTGAAATGTGAGAAGTGTGAAGGGGGTGTCTTGCTGCACACTGACATCAACCAAACAGGAGCCCACCTTCCTCCCACCTCCCATTCCTTACCTGCATTTACATCCAGTCCTTCTGTCCACGATGTGATGCAAAGACACCCCTAGGCATGGAAGGTGATGGACACTCAGTTGGGTCATGTTGCCTTCTTCCTGTTCTGCTTAAATGTGAAGAGTTCCAGGCTGCAGGAAGGAATATGGCTGTCTGCTTTTCTTCAAGCTCTAGGCATGCTCGGTGCAGGTGGCACATGTGGTCAGACATAGAAAGTCATTTTCGAAATTACTGAGCAGCGCAGTTTCATTCAGGCAAGGACTGAAAATACCTTAAGCTTTTCTAAGAACATTCCACAAATACAGCAGATCCTGCATCACCCGGATATTGCACTTTCAACTTTCCTTCTTTGCTTGCACTGATCTAGGTGATTTTGAAAGTTGTAACCACACCAACAGAGAGATTCCCACACTCTGACAAGTGGAAAGAATACATATTCACTCCAGACAAAATGTGGGTGGTGTCATCTCTTTTCTCCCTTTGGATTTTCTACTGTGAGAAACCATGAAACACTAATGCAAACAACCCCAAGTCACTGAATTGCTGGTGTTACAAACAACTGTGCAGCTTGTTAGAATGTTATAAGATATTATTTTACTTTGTTATATCTCCTGGGCAATGTGAGGGCTGAAAACTCTAAACTCTCCTGCCTCCTTTCTCCAGTGGTATCAGTTCACCCCTTCCTAAAATTTTGGTCTTTGTAAGAGTCACCCGGTTCTGATCGGAAATGGTTGTTATTTCAACTTTGAGATGTATTGATTCTAGTTTTTGCTCCCATTGTAAATTCTCATCATTTGATTGACATGTATCTATGAGCAGAGTATGAATGACAAGCAAAATAAGGCACAAGCACTCCTAATAGATCAGTTCATGTTCTGGGTAACGTGTAGTCGGAAGGAGTGTTGTCTTAACTACTTACCTTGTAGCAGGGCTACACTTTCAACATCTGTTCATGTATCTATTTGGTACTGTTGCATGATTGTCATTTAGGAACGGATATGATCAAAATACATTGCATGCACTGTGAAAATCTCTAAGGACAAATTTAATGCATTATGTTAAAAGAAACTGATTGAAGAAATTAATATTGTGTTGGTAAAATAATGAGTAATGAGTAGAGTGAAGATTAGAACCCAGGAGGTATGGCTCAGGATCCTCCTTTCAACCCTGAAGTTATACTAGTTTCAAAATATGACTAATACTTACTGGAAGCATATGGCAGGCATGGTAACATACACCTTAATCCCAAGTGCTCAGGAGGCAGAGGCAGAAGGAGTACCATGAGTTCAAAGCCAGCCGGGTCTATATAGCCAATTTCGGAACAGCTATATAGGTGCTATATAGGAAGACCTTGTCCCCAAAGTAAGAAAAACCAAATATGGGGAAGAGAGAGAGAGAGATGCACAGAGAGAGACAGACATGCAGAGAGAGACACACAGAAGGAGAGAAAGAGGAAGAAGAGGAGGAATTATTCTAAGCCACTTAAAATCATCTCTCCATTTACCCTCCCAGCGCATCACAGCGGCCTGAGCGCTAGGCACTCTGTTTTCCCAATGTGTCTTATGGTAAGTTTGAGACTCGGAAAGACTAACTTTTCCAAGGCTGGCGGTAATAGACCTAGTAGAGAAGTAAATAATGATTATCTAAAGTCAAAGTCGGTTCTCTCCCCAGACATTAGGGAAAATGCCTTCGGCCAATCCCAGTGCCCCCACCAAAGTGTCATAGCCAAAGTCTGTTGAAAGCATCCAAGAGTGTGGTTAAGGAGTCAAGCAAGCAAGACCCACCCTGATCCCATGCTCCCTTTTTATTCTTTCTCATCCTCTTTGAAGTTTCCACACTTATTTCTATTGCAATATCATTTTTGTGGAGAGAAATACAGTAAAATTTATACTAATTGATCCGCCTACACTATCACTACAAGATGAGTAGATACAGAGGCAGGAATTATTATCAGGTTTTGTAAAGCCCATATTTAGAGAGCTTGGGTTTAAACAGGATAAATGCGGCCATACCTGTGAAATCTCATGCCATGTATCTAAGACTTCCACAGACCAATACTGAACAAGCACTTCTACTTTACACAGCATAACTTACTGTAGAAGTCAGCTCAGACATGGAGAATGTTGTCTGTGAAACATAAAGACACACGGACAAGATAACTCTGCTTGAGATCTTTCTGTAATAGATCAGTGGAACATCTGGTTAGTAGGAATATAGAGCAGCAAGAGAGGAAACTCTAAGACAACAAAATTTTAGATTTTTTTATTATAACAGCTAACATTCTGACTCCAATTAAAACAGAAATTCTTACCAGAAATAGGGATCTTCTGCAACAACAAATATAAAATATTTGGCATTCACTTTGAAGTCATATGTGGGTGTCAAGAAAATAGACACAGCAGGTTGAGTAATTGGAAACCACTATTATCCTATAGAAAATAATAAAACCAACTGTGGAAGCTAAGCTATATGCCTCCCAAGATTATATTTTTAATAAAAATTACCAAAATACATTGTACTGTTACTTGTTACAACTATTTGTTATATGAGTAAGTACAAGGTATGACAAGAAGTTCAAAGAATACCAACCTGAGCTTTAAGTGATGATGGAAGAAAGTAGTCATGAGCCCTGAAAAACTAAATGTCATGTTTATTTCTAAACCTCTGACTGACTGGTTACACAAAAATTTACAGCAAAGTTCTGAGCATCAAAGCCCTGGAGAGGCCTTTGGGCTAAGTGTCTGAGCCTTGAGAGAACTGGCCATCAGATCTCCCAGCAGTCAGCAAGCAGAGAGAAGGAGGAAGCAAGAAGAATATGGAAGGGGATGAGAGAGGAGACAAATATGAGCAGGCAAAGCAATATGCAATTAAGGGGTAAGGGGTTTTCATTGTTTTCCAAGACACATAGAACTGAGTCAAAATAGTCCAAAATCTCAGTCAGTATTTGGGGACTTGCATTAACAAAATTGAAATGAGATTAAAAAAACAAACAGAAATAAAAACAATTGGGTTTTGTCTTTTGGGTGTTAAGGAAAAGCACAAAACTTGAAGAATAAGGCAGAATAATTTATCACCTAACACACAAAGACTGCACAACATACAGCATCTATTTTTACTTTATTTTTATTAATTTTGATTTGTATTTTGGCAATTTCATTCATGAACACAATGTATTTAAGTCATTTTCATTCCTCAATTTCTCCATTGACTCCTCCTAGATTCCCTCATTTTATTCCCTCCTACTACTCTTCTTCCTTCTTCTTTCTTCTCTCCTCCTCTCTCCTCCTCCTCTTCTTCTTTTTCTCCTTCTCCCTTCCTTCTTTTATTCTTCCTTCATCTTTTCTTCTATTACTTACTCAGTCCAAACTGTGCTGTCTGTATGTGCATTGGTGTAGCACGCCATCTACTGGATCAGAGCCAATATACCTTAACCCTCTTTCTTTCAGTAGCTATCAACTTCTAGCTCCTCAGCTAGGGATGGGGTCTTATAAGCCTCATTTCTTTTCCATGTTGAGTGCTGAATAGGACTTGATCTTGGGCAGGTCATGTGCTGGCCATCACAGCTACTGTGGATTCATGAATATCACGTCCCTGTCACATACAGAAAACAGGGTTTCACAATAATCTTTCCTAAACTCTGGCTCTTTCAATATTATTATTATTATTATTATTAGTGTTGTTGTTCCTGAAATAGAACTTTTTCATACAGTGCATTCTGAGTACAGTTTCCTCTCCCGCAACTCCTTCCAGACCTTCCCTGTCTTTTCTGCTATGTTTCCTGAGTCTTCACGTGAAAGAAGTATTATATACATGTAGTATCTTTGACTGAGTCTCTTTATTAACAAGTTTCCATGGCACAAAGAAGCTTTTCTAATGGTGGTGAGAGTTATAGTAGTCTATTTTTACAAAATTAAATATTTAGAAATGGCTGGAGAGATGGCTTAGTGGTTAAGAGCACTGCCTGCTCTTCCAAAGGTCCTGAGTTCAATTCCCAGCAACCACATAGTGGCTCACAACCTTCTGTAATGAGAGCTGCTGCCATCTTGAGGAAGAGACCTGGTCAGTTGTCCTTATCAACTTAGACCATGAAACCCAATGTATGGACAAGTTCAACAGAGCTGCCATATACGAGCAGCCCATGCATGCTTCAGTACTGCCAAGACATAAATTTCAAAAATTCAAAACAGGATTTAGAAGCAGCCAAAGGGCTAGAGAAATGGATCAATGGTCAAGAAGCTTGCTGTGCTTACAGACAACTGCAGTACAATTCTCAGCACCCATGTCTGGCAGCTCACAAATATCCAGGGAAGCCAATGCCTTCTTCTCAACTCCAACGGCAAGCATACTCACATGTACATCTTCACCCAGAGATATACACACATCTGTAAGTACTTTTAAAAATGCAAATTAAATATCAGAGAAGAAGGCAATTGATACTATCCAACATCATGTTTATCTGGGATAATAAAATATGTGTAACTCTAAGGGCATCAAGGATAAAGCAAAATAATATGTAAGGACACAGAAACTTCCAGAGGGCATATCCGGAACATTTTGAGGCTTTCTTCCTGGCAAGGTACATATCTATATGGATTTACTTATTAGCAAAGTAATGATGACTGTCCACATGCCCTGAGCTTCTGCTTGCTGACATTTGTCAATGGGAACTTCCACTGCAGTCTCCCTCCACCCGCCTCTCTGCTCATTGCCAGATGATGGGTGTGGGAGGAACCACGAGTAACTTGTTTCCAGATCCTATACAGATAAAGCAGAAAAACTAAGCACTAGACCCGAGATAGAATCAAATCTCCCCTATAAGTTCCAGATTTAAATATGGCTTATTTATCCCATGGCCTCCTGGGTTTTTGCCTTAGAGAAGATGAATATATTTCAAGAGTGGGAGCCGAGCAGGCAGGGTTGGGTACCTTATCACAAAATGCTTTTATTATTTGTTGTGTGTAGCTAGCCCAGAGTCCCTTCTCTGCAGGTGACAGTCATGAGACTTTCTCTAATGAATGCATGGAGAGTATATATTTATTGCTGTCTTTGTGTTAAGTGAAAAGAAGCAAGTGTCTTGTTCACCTCTCGTTTCCCAGCAATAGACTACATCAATTAGCAATTAAGAATATGCCTCACAGTTCCCCAATTTAGCTTCCCACTTCCTAGATGAATTTCAAAAAGTTAATAAAAATTTTATTCTAAAATGATAGTCCTTCTTTCTCTCTATCAAACTCAAATCCAGTATACACCAATTTAAATAAATTAACCAAAAGTGTTCAGATCAAAAAAATCTTATGTAAAAATTTTCATAGAGTGTCAGATCAGTGTTATTAAATATTCATAACTTTGAAGTTGGAGGGTTCTTCCTAGGCCTTCCATGAAAACTGCAGCTGCAGACCACCAAATTCAAGAGGACACTATTCACATAGGTTTCTTCTATGTAGGTACCTTGTCTTCTGCCAGCATTCAACTATCTAGCTGGGTGAGTCAGAAAGTAACCTGCCAATTTATTTTTTTCTATAGTATGAAAATGCATCTCCAGAGAGGTGAGGAGCAATTCAGAAGTAGTAGTTAAGATCCCAGACAATGGAACTAAGCGAATCGACACACAAATCACTGCAACATTTTTCACAAACTTAGGGAACCATGCTCAAGTCACATAAGCTTTGTGAGCCCATTTCTCTGATCCAAAGTAGCTAGCACTGCCTGAGCTCATTTTAAGGAGAATTAAATCAAATGAGCCCTAAGATCATCCTAGAAATTTGGTGCATACCTATTCACATTCCCGTTTTAGATTTGTGACTGCACAATAGCTTGGCTTATTGCAGAGCAAGTTCAAGAAAGCAATTCCTCAGCTTGACTTCTGACCTTCTTTCTAGAAAGCCATACTGACCATGCCCATTTAGTTAACAGCTTTCAAACACTTTCTTCAACAGCAGCAGCAAAACCTTCAGGTTCTTAATTAAAGTCTTACATGAATACCAACAGACAGGGCAGCTATTCTAGAAAGGACTTTGTGCTGGAAGACCTGGTTCTGTTTGTCTCACATAGCCTGAACATAAGAATGTTACTTAAACACCTTAACTCACATTGCTACCCTGGAAATTTTAATAATAAATTTAAATAAAAATAAAAGGTGTTGCCTGACATTGATTTCAGGATTGTGCTTCTCAGATGAACCCATGTGTGTGGATGCACTTTGAAGGAGTAACACATTGCAAGAATATACACTAACTTCTTATCACAACACAAGCTTCTGAAATTTGGCTCACCTATTTGATTTTCTCCCAACAGATTTACCTTCCTAATTACAGGCACTTCCTTGCTAACAAGCATGTTGGATTCCAAGATTTAATTTGCTAATCAGTTGTTAGGAGCCCAGTACACATTTCCCCTTAGAAATGGTGTTATAAGTGGAATGGTTCACTTCTAAAGCAGTTTTTAAATGACTCTAAACCATGCAATGTAGTTCAAACATTGTACATTTGCCATAAAAACAAATGGAAATAGTACAATATAATTAATTCAAACGGCAACATAAGAAAACAGATAACACTTTTGAAAAAGAAGTAGATATGAACACTTGTGGAAAGCCTAAAGAGAAATTTCTGAGTCCCAAGAATTTTAGAAATGGCCATTACTTGCTTTTTACTACAATTGATAAACTTCACAATCTAAATTGTTCTAATTGGGGACAATATATTCACTTCAGAATTACTACTAGGGTTAACACATGGGGACACAGTCATGAGAAAGGGAACATATGATGGCTTGAAGGAGTGTGGAAAATTAAGAAGTACAGGAGAAATGTCAGTAAGTTTAAAAAAGAATCTCTGAAATCGCCTAATCCTAAAATGTACTTTGTCTTAATTTGGGTTTCTATGGATGTGGAGATACCCCATGACCACAGAAATTCTTATAAAGGAAAATATTTAATTGAGGTTGACTTACAATTTAGTACATTATCATCATGGCAGGAAGCAGGGCAGCACACAAGCAGACATGGTGCTGGAGAGGTAGTTGAAAGTTCTACATCCAGATCCAAAGGTAACAGGAAGAGAGAATGACAGTAGGCCTGGCATGAGCGTCTGAAACATCAAAGCCCACCCCCAGTGACACACTTCCTCAGACAAGAACACACCTACTCTAGCAAGGCCACACCTCCTAATAGTGCCTCTTCCTATGAGCCTATGGGTGCCATTTTTGTTCAAACCATTACATACTTCAATTTTTGAAATTTAGTGAGACCTGGAAAAGAAAAGGAAAAGCTGAAACGATGTAAGCTCAGCTTGAAGCTAGAGGACATAGGGCAAGAAGAAAAAAATTTACATGACTTCTCCAAGTTAAAATTTAAGACATACAACACCTTCTGTGGCAAAGTGAAAGTTCTTGAGTTGGCCAGTCGTAGGGAAAGGGACCATCCAGCAAGCAGGACAGAGAGTAGGTGGAGTCTCTGTAAGGTAGATAAAAACAGGAAATAGAATCAGTTATATATATGGCCTTTGGTATGAGCTAGATATTTGTAACTGAATGTTGCAACTATATAAGACAATATTTAAAAAGTACTAATGTTGTTTGAAGAAAGAGTTAATATATGATAAAAAAATTAGAGAAAACAACCAGACATTAACACATTTAATAGTAGTGTACATGGTGGATTGACACGCTGTCATTTGAGAGATTTCATACTTGCACTAGAAGTGGAAGGCATTTTCTACTCAAACAGCAAATATTTATTGGAGCTCTTGTTACTGACAAAGACCTAGAGGACATGGCCTGGAAGGCTGCTTACTAAAGTAAGGGCAGACCTACTGCCACTCAAAGCCTTCGTCTTTAAAGGTCACATGCCAAGGGAGACATTCTTCCACAACCTTTGCTGGTAGCTACTCAATATTTCCCATCTCTTGTTTCTCATGGATTTCTGAATCTTCACCCATCCCCTCATCCAGTTTTTCACCATCTACAGCTTGTCTCTTCCTCTCCTCACTTTAAATGCTGCCATTTCTGGGAGTTCTAAATTTGGTTTTCTTATCATTTCACAAACGCTCCATAAACATCTTCACCCACACTCATGGTTCCAACCACCACCTATAGACTACACTCTACATACTCACACCCAAACCTTTCTCACGCCCAGATTTCTTCTTAGATTCCAGACTCCTACATTCAATGGCAAGGCAAGCCAGAACATCTAGATGAAATTTGGTTTTTTTTTTCCTTTTCCTTTTCAAAATCATAGTTCTAATCATTTAAAAACTGGAAGTGGATTTGAGAAACAGACAATTTTAGGTAGTCTGAATATAGCTTTGTTATCCATCTAAGAAATTAAAGTGAAATAATACATTCTTAAAGACTTCCTTCCTCTAGTCTTAGTATTGTGAGGCATAGTAAAGAATTTGTAATCCGTTTATTTTATAATCTTTTTGATTAACAAAAGCTTTTAATGAATTTGAAAAGTCAAAATCAACAAAGATCAAGAATAAATTGTGGATGCATTTTTCCTGGCCATGAAGTTTACCCAAGAATGTTTTCCAGAGTAGGAGAATTGATCAAAAACACTCCCAATATTTTGTTTTAAAATGTTACCTTCAGTTGAGCAGAAGGTACAATGGAGACTTCAGCTGCTTTGCAACATTATTCCAGAATCTTTGCCTGTTGTTACCTTTTGTTATTATTTATTTATTTGGTTTTTTTTTTTTTAGCTTTCTTCTCAGATACTGCTGAATTAGAGGGATTTACACTTAGAAATGTTTGCCTGAAAAGTTCCCCTCAAATCATTTTCAATTACAATAGTGACAGCTTCACTTCACAATGCTGAGTATACTAAAACAATTAAGAGGGGCTCTATTCTACGTGAAAGTTGTACTATTACAGAGTACACTAGCAAAAGGGAGTATCAGTTGAGCCAACCCACAAATTTCTACATTTCTTTTGATTTCTTGATATTATCCACCCATTACCTATTAGATCATTCTGCTAAAGAAGATCCAAGTGCTTGGATCTTTAAGATTTCTTTCTATCAATGATAATTTAAGCTTCAAGACACCTCAAATTTGAATATGTGTGCAAGATACAGTCCTTCAGAGTCCCTTAATGGGCTTGGGTGTAACTGGGGGTCATCACATGCTGGCCTTGGTAAGTCTTGTAAAAAGGGATCCTACTCCTGACTGGATGAAATGGAAGACACATGGATTGAGAAAGCAGACCAGAAGAGTTTGACTACTACAACTGGTTTTGCTACTCTACCTGCAGGAACTTTGCCAGGGCATCTGACCTCCCCAAGAATATGTATTTTATAAGGTCCTTGTACATAACAAGACTAATGCATATTTAAATGTTTCTCATCCACTGCTTGAATCTTAATAGATGTGCTGAAACTTTCAAAGTCATTGTTCTGTCATGGAGGGCAAAGTAGATGCTCAATGATTTTTAGAATTCTGACCTGAAATTATTTTCCCCAAAGCATCCAAACTGCTACCACAGTGGCTGACTAGCTCCCTAACCTCATTCATTTCTTCTCTTGCTCACAACCAACTACCTACTTTCAGAAGTGTTGTAACCATACATAAAGAGCCTTCCTGAAATTCCTGGTTAATTCTATTTCTCTCTATAACCTAACTCCAAGATTATAAGTTCTGGATGTCCAACTATATTCACTTAGAGTAATTTAGACATGTCTCCTCTGAACTTTCATCTCCTTTACTATCCCCTTTTCAATTTTATATCTAAGATGAACATTAGGACTAGATATTGCATTTATTTTTATTTCTCCATAAACATACCTCAGTCTTGAGAAAATAGCTGGTGTGCAATAAGTATTTCTTTGACTAGATGATGAATATAAATACAATAAGTTGTATCACACCTAACATACAAAATATGGTAAAAATTGAGCAAGATATCCTGTTTACGTATATGTTTCAGAGAGACTATCTTCTAGCATATTATTCAGAATTAGTTTATTTCTAGTATAAGGAAAGAATTTACCCTCTTGGGAGTGATGCTTCTAGGACAGTGGGAGGCAGATGAACTAGAGAAGGACTAGAAGGCATGAAAAAATGGAATTTTTCACTATTCTGCTGGGGACCTGACTTTACAAGCAACATCTGAGACACTGGACAAATGATTGCTTTCCTCTTACCATTGGTGTTGAGCATATGGCCATGTTCTAAACAGAACTGGCATGTTGGAGACAGGTACACATGGCTTGGGTGTATAAAAATGCATTGAAGAATATAGAAACATACAGAAAAATCAACCTTGTAGCCAAGATACTTGCAGTAGAGCTGTATTTTGCACGAACTAATATGTACTTAAAATTTCCAAACCTCTAAAAAACTTTGCCTTGGATACAGATGATTCAGCCCAAGAAACCAGTTTCCATGTACTACTGAGACAGGATACTTATCTCCTATAGACCTGATCTCGTTCAAAAATCACATTCTTTAACGATGGTCTCAAATCATGTGACCATGACAAGGAAGGCTTTTACTGTTTTTATTGAACTAACCTGAAGTGCAGCAATTACCCTCAGGTCCTGGGAGACAGCAGAGCGACCTTCAGGAGTGGTTTGCTCGTGCTCAGCACTTAGTAATGTGGATCCCATGGGATGTAACTTCACAGGAGTAAACAGAGACAGATCAGAATCCCCCAGATTTCTCCATGGGTGAGTTGTCTAGAGATCCCTGATACAAGTTTACACTCTTCATTATGCACTTGGCAAGGAAACAACCCTGTGTACTTTTTTTAGGAAAAAAAAAGCCAAACCAATGGCTTCTCATTTAGTTTGAAACTTTTTCAGTCAATAATTTGTCCATTTAAAGGGTCTTTCTTTTCCTTTCATCACAGACAAGGAAAAGGACGATAATATTGAAGTTCTCTATGTGAATGCTCACTGCCAGATAATTCAATTATTACAGAAAATTATTTTAAACATTAAGATGCACAAAGTTCAGTTTTTCTCTGTTTCTGCTACTATCACCAAGCTATTGATAAGATGTCTAAATTTATTGCGGAATAATTCTGCAGGAAAAGAGATAAAAGGTTCCTGAATAAAATATGAGGCGAGAGCTGTAAATTGTAGCAATGCATATCATTTCATTCCAATGTAGGAAGCAATTACCATCTGCTGTACTCATCAGTTCCCTCCTTTATGACTTAATTATATGTTTAATGCTATCAGATCAAGGAAAGGGCACAATAGATGAATGAGTGAGAGAAATAGAAAAGATTCCGCAACAAGACAAAAGGCAGCTGAAAAGTAACCTAAGAAGAGAATTGATTTCATTTGTTGGGAGGGAAGTTAATTTAAATAGTGTATCCTATCATCTCCAGTGGTGCACTGAGATAATATAAATCATGTGTTTGTGAATTTGCTTCATACAATTTTAACAAAAGCATTCAAGTTTCTGAAAACCGAAAGTCTGCCCGGTTTGATTTATTTATGAAATGGGTAACATTTACAAAGAAAGAGCAATGGCTGACAACTAAAGCATTTAAATCATTATTAACAGTACTTGCTATACGAGTAGTCAGAGGTAGAGGAAATGTTGACAAGTTCTCTGGGTTCCTTGCTATCTGATTTGAAACATCACCAAAGATTCTAGCCCTGGCTCTTTCAAAAAATCTTGATGTCCCCAGTGAAGCTGCTTCTTTGCTTTGACACAATTTGGCAAGGAGACCTGATCAAACAAGGTGAGCCATAATTCAAGAAAGAAACTCACATAGTTAAGTATGTGTGATTGCATACCCCAAGGTACACATTTCCACTTTCAAGGAGTCTATTGAGCACATGGGCAAAAGTGAAATGTTGACATCTTGGTTAGGTATCATTTTATTGGGTTGAATGAAGCCCGAGATAAACTTCTTAAAGCTGGCTCTGAGTTTTGGCCTGTTAGTGTTATACGAAACATTAGATTTATCCCAGGAAGTTGTCTGTCATATGACGTTGAAATTTTGCCACATCTCATGTGAATCTGATTCTTTTATTTCTTGAAAGTTTGACTTTTATTTGACATAATTTCAGTCCTCTCATCTTTAAGAAAAATTTGCCTCAATTCAATTCTTTCTCCAGTCTTCTATCTTAATGTTGTAGTTGTTTCTACATGCCCCAAATAAAAATGGACTTGGTCCACCGAGAGTCAAAATAACTCTATTCAGACTTCTCAAGAAGATATTTGTAGCTGGTTATTAGGACCAGGGATTCCCCCCAAATACTCCACAACATGGTTTATCTAATCATATTTCACCTGTAGAAAAAGAAATCTTATCGTGGTCTTGAAAAAAAAATCATTTTTTAAATAGTGTCTGAATTTTCCTGTGTTAAATTATGAATAATCACGAACATTGTGTGTGGCTTCAGTGCTTCTGAACAGTACCTGCTTAATTTTATCATTTAATGTTGGCATGCTTTATTATTGATGATAGAGGAATCACATGATACAAATGACCCTTAAAGAACTCACCACCTTTCCCCAGCATTTTCTTTCTGGCTTTGTTGTCCTGAAGTGGAGCTTTCTGGAAGCTTTTATTTTAGCTTAACTTCTGATTCATGGGGAGGAGGCTGGTGACTCAGCCAAGCAAGTGCATAGCACATGGTCAGAAAGTCAGTTTCATTTTCTTGCTTCTTGTTACCTAACATATTGTCTTAGACTCAAATAGAAATGTCTCGCTCCCACTAGCATAAAAAGTTTACAACTGTGTTGCTTAAAAACAAGCAGGTGGGATTTTATTGCTTTCTTTCATTTGTTTGTTGTTCTTCTTACACACAGACTCACAGATACCTTGACAAAACTTGGGTTCTCGAAGGTCTAACACATTACAGAAAGATCCAGTTATTTAAAGCAGTCATGCACCACTTGGTTTGTGGCCCGGGTTCTAGACTACACCCTGTAGTTATTTGGACGGGCAAAAGCGATATGATTAGGGTGCTTTCTATGGTTCTATGTAATTGTCAAGGGACTTGATTTCTGTATTTGTCCAACTTCAGTTGATTTGTCTAGGTTTTTATGAAAATACAATATTTTTGTGCTAATCTATCTAATAACCAGTGTTCAAGGGTCTGAAACACGGCTTGCCAGATTGAGAAGTAGGTGCCAGTATATGTTGGACATCAAAGCAGCCTACACAAACCAAGCCAAATTATGCCCTGAGACAAGTTCCCAAGGAAACAATAAAGTATTTCTGCTACCATATTTGCTAAAGTCTTCATCTTCCTATCACACATACACATACATACACAACTATATTTATATATACATTAATAGTTTTTATATAATATGACATATAAACTTATGTACATATACATGTAAGAAAATACTTACAGTAAGAATGTATATACATATATGTAGTAAGAAGATACAAAATTTTATCTACTACTATACAGTTTGGTTGATGTCATAATCTTACACATGTAAGGTACAATGTGATGTTTTATGTGTGGTTGCAAAGTAGGATTATTAAATCAAGCTAAGTAATATATCTGCCATTTCATTTCCCTAGTGCTTTTATAGAATTACCTAACTATTAGCATGTTACAAAGTTACTAATTTAAAATCTTCAATTCAGCTTCCAAATTAACCCAGAACCTTGTGAGACTTTTGGGTTTTTTAAATACTTATTTATTTATTTGACAGATAATAAAGGGTTTTTTTTTGATGGAAGTATGTTACTTTCAAGATTTTGCCAAGAAAAGGAAGACTCCCTGACCAGGTGAAGTTAATGTTTTTCTTCCTCAATAATGATAAAGTAACTTACATGATTAAGCAGCCCAAGTGAAGATGCAGCATTTGTTCATTGTCAGAATTTGGAAAGTAAAAACCTGTCTCCAAACATGAGACATCCCTCTCTCGGCCCACATAGGCAATGGGGACAAGTGCAATGGAGAGAGAAGCTAAGTCAGGATGAGCTTCATGACCTCTTGAAAATCTGGAATATTCCTTTAAAAGCCTCTCATTCTCAAATAGCACACAGCATCATAGCTTCCTTTAGACTTGGAGAGCTATATAACCTACCTTCAAAGTGTCTTGCATTTTTATTTGCTCCCAAAAAGAAAAATACATATCCCCTTTCCACAGTGCAACATTCCTTTTGGGAAATAATAAAGGATGGTGTTTTTATCAGAGTTAAGACCTTCTTTAAGGAAATTAACAAGAAAATTTCCTAGAAGTATCTTAGAACCCCAAATTCTCACATTAGAGCCTTTAAGTCATTAAGTCAACTATCAAAACATTTGAAATGAAAGGAAAACAAAAAAGACTGAGTATAGCAAAGAATGAAAATAGCAAGCTTAGTCATTAATCATGAGATTTCACCTTTCCGCTTCTCGACTGCATGAATCACAAAATATATGGAAATACCTTCAAGTCTACGACACAAGAAACATAACATAAACAGACTTGGTAGCATTAATCATCACTCTTTGGACGTTTCTCATTTCGAAAGGAATGAAACAGCAGGTCAACGAAACTCAAACTTGAAGCAAAGTATGAAAACTGATCTGTGTGATTTCACACGACCTAATTCCCTCCCACAAAAACAAAGCATTGAGTGTGACAAATACACCTGACACTAGGGTCTAAATGTCCCTCACTCTGAGAACCAAGAGTTTAGATTAGAAGGTAAGCCCCACAGTGGGTAAGTACTCCAGCACTTTATAGTTGTTCTGAGTGATGTGTCCTCCAGAAAGGGTTTTCAAGCAGCAGTGGACTCCAGGATTCCATTTGTCACATGGGGAGACAAAAGGTCAGATCTGGTGCTGGTTCTGGTAGGGACTGACTATGTGACTTGTAGTTCTCTCTGAGTCTCTGTTGCCCCATCTGCCCCAGAAAATGAACTTGAGCAGATTGTCATGACTGTCCTAGGTTCATACCATCCCACTTGAAAGAAATTTCTCTGTAAATTCTCCTCAATATGGATGATAATGTTTACTAACTTTACAGTCACATAATTTTACCACTAAACTGGCCTATTCTACCAAAAAAAAAGACCAAATGAATCCATTTTTGTCTTCTCTGCATTCCCCTGAGTATATGGCACATCACACTGTTAAATGCCATCCCTATGCCTATGCCAGTGAAATGGGGGAGAAACTGTTATTCAAGAGAGAAAGATGGTAAAAAGTGTCCTGAATGTCTACAAAATTCTGCATGCCACAGAGAAAAGTCTCGGCGTTCACAATATATTTTCCTTCGGCACTTTTCAGGGTCAGTCTGCTTGAAAGTGGTACTCCGAAGTGAGAATGGTACCGTGGCTCAGTGGTATGGTAGTTCCTGTGTTCAATCCCAGGCCCTGCAAAGATAAATGAATAAATAAAGGATAGTTGTTCTGGACCTTAGTGGCAATTACTGCCAATGGCTACTTAGCATAGCTAACTAGAAGAACTTTCATTTGCCCAATTCCAGGTGGAGAGATGGAAATGAGTGCAGGGTTCCCTTTCCACAGGTTCACTAAAGAAGTATAAATTCCTATAATAACTTCTCTATGCTAGCCCAGAGCAGAGGCTCACACCCCTAACTCTAGAGTTCAGTTAAACAGAGGCAGGCAGATCTCTGTGAATTTAAGGCTAGCCAGAGCTACATAGTAAGAACCTGTACCCGAAACATTCTCTCTTCTAAGAGAAAATAAGTGACTTCGCCAGAGGGAAACAGACACAGAATGTGCTCAGAGACATTGGACACCACTAGGTACCCCTCACAACATTCACAGTTGACTCTCATTGTACAAAGCCCCTGGTCCAAGATTAGAAACTGTTCAGTGGACGGTAGGATGCAGATATGAAGGGAGACACTGTAGATGCCAAAGACAGCAGCACACAGTGACCTATAGGACTGGATACGTTCCATATGCTGCCTACCAGTCAACTTTATTTATTTCTTTATAGATTCTATTTACTATTATAAATCAAAGAGATTTTTCCCCTCTCCTTTTAGACCAGAGGAGGATTCTGAATGTCATCTTCTATTTCCCTATGCCTTATTTTTTGAGGTGTTTTGTTTTGTTTTCTGAACCTGAAGATCATTGTTTTAGGTGGTTGGCTACCAAGTCATCTAGAATCTTCCTGTATTGGCTCCATAATGCTGGAGTCCCAGACACACATAGCTATGCCATGATTTTGTGTGGGTCCTGGGGATTTTAGTTAAAGTGCTTTAGTTCCCACAGCAAGCTCTCTCACCCACTGATAAACTCCCCAGCCTCTTTTTAACCTAAATACTGCTATTAACGCGCTTGTTTGGTGGGAATTAATTAATGATTTCAGATTAGCCAGAAAGTTCAGGAATAAAAGTACTTGCTGTGCAAGCCGGTTGACCTGAGTTCAACTCCCAAAACCCACATCAAGGTGAACAAAGTAGAACCGATGCAGCAAAGTTGTTCTCTGACCTTACACACACACACACACACACACACACACACACACACACACACACACACACACACACACACACAATGCTCGCAGGTACATAATAAGAATAATTTTGTAAAGAGTGTTTTAAGAAAAATCTAGAACAGCTCACGCAAACCTCTTATCCACTATGAAAATAATTAAGCTTTTGTCCTTCAGTCTAACCATCATGTCTGAACCAAACTTGTACACAAGGGAGAAAACTGTAGTTGACCATCCTGTAAATAAAGATGGTGTTAACTGTGGTTAGCTCACCAATAGAGGTGGCAGTTGGGAAAGCTGGAAGGGTATCTGTTTCACATCAACAACATTGAATAACATGAAAACTGGGTGTTGTTGTTGTCTTAATACAGGAATCTCCCTTCTTAGTGGGTCTGAACCATTTCGGTTGACCATAACATTGCTGCTATGCCCATGGTAAACTTATCATGGAACTAAAATATATATACATATATACAAATATATATATGTATATATTTTTTTTCTCACTAAACTTAACACCAGAGTAATGTGCCACAAAATGAGGATTCTGTTACAAGAGTATTAACTTGCAGCATGGCAAAGAAAGAGACATCATTGTTGAACAAATGTCTTAGTTCCCTTAGGGTAGCTCCAGAAAACACGTACAGCAACAGTGGACAACATATGCCTAGAAGTGATGATGTTTATTGTAACATGAGGGCTTGCTTTGTTGGGGTTTCTGTCCTGCCCAGGTCCCACAGAAAGTAAGCCCCAAATAAATCACACAGAAAGGTCTATATTAGGTTATCTGATTGACCCATTAGCTCAGGTTTTGTATTAGCTCTTATAACATATATTAACCCATTGTCCATATCTATGTTAGCCACATGGCTCAGTACCTTTTTCAGCAGGGCAGGTCACATCCTGCTTCTTCGGTGGTCTGGGCAGAACTGCAGAAAGAGCTTCCTTCTTCCCAGAATACTCCTGTTCTCATTGCCCCACCTCTACTTCCTGTCTGGTTTTCCCAACTATACTTCCTGCCTGGCTACCGGCCAATCAGCGTTTATTTAAAACATGATTGACAGAATACAGACAATTCTTCTGCACCACTTCCCCCTCTTTTTTTTCATTTTTTTATTTTTTTATATTCTTTTAATTTTCATTCAAAAATTTACACTTCCTCCCCTTCTCCCAGTCCCTTCCCACTCCCCCACTACCCCTCCTCCCTCCCCCTGCTTAATTAAGAGGGGACAGGGTACCCTGCCTGTGGGAAGCCCAAGGCCCTCCGCCCTTCATCCCAGCCTAGGAAGGTGTGCATCCATATAGACTAGGTTCCCAAAAAGCCAATATATGCAGAAAAGCTGGGTCCCAGTGCCATTATCATTGGCTACTCAGTCAGCCCCCATTGGTAGCCACATTCATAGATTCCGGTTTGATCATATGGTCATTCAGTCCTGATCCAGCTGGATTTGGTGACCTCCCATTAGATCACGCACACTGTCTCAGTGGGTGGACCAGCCCCCTGCGGTCCTGACTTCCTTGCTCATCTTCTCCCTCCTTCTGCTCTTCGACTGGACCTTGGGAGCTCAGTCCATTGCTCTGATGTGAATGAGGGTCTTTGTCTCTATCTCCATTCATCGGATGAAATTTCTATGGTGATGATCAAGATATTCATCAATGTGACTATGGGACAAGGCTAGTTCAGGCACCCTCTCCTCTGCTGCCCAAGTACCTAGCTGGGGACATCCCCATGGACACCTGGGATCCCCTCTAGAGACAAGTCTCTTGCCAATCCAAAAATGACTCCCTTAATGTAGATATCTTATTCCCTTCTCCAATATCCACCCTTCCTGCATCTCCACCCTCCCACTCCCCCAACCTCTCCCCAGTCCTTCCCTTCTCCTTTCTCCCTCCCTCTCTCCCCTTCACTTACCCCCACCCTCACCCCTACAACCACCCCTATCCCCACTCCCATGCTTCCAACTTTTGCCTTGCAATCTGGTTTGCTTCCAATTTCCAGGAAGATCTATATATGTTTTTTAGGGGGTTCACCTTGCTATTTGGCTTCTCTAGGCTTGTGAGCTATAAGCTTAATGTCCTTTGCTTATGGCTAGGTTCCACTAATGAGTGAGTAGATACCATAACCATCTTTTTGGGTTTGGGTTACCTCACTAAGGATAGCGTTTTCTATTTCCATCCATTTGCATGCAAAATTCAAGATGTCATTGTTTTTTGCCGCTGAGTAGTATTCTAATGTGTATATATTTCACACTTTCTTGATCCATTCTTCCATCGAGGGGCACCTAGGTTGTTTCCAGGTTCTGGCTATTACAAATAATGCTGCTATGAACATAGTTGCACAAATGCTTTTGTAGTACGATTGAACATCTCTTGGGTATATTCCCAAGAGTGGTATTGCTGGATCCTGAGGTAGGTTGATTCCCAATTTCCTGGGAAACCACCACACTGATTTCCAAAGTGGTTGCACAAGTTTGCATTCCCACCAACAATGGATGAGTGTTTTCCTTACTCCACTTCCTCTCCAGCATAGGCTATCATTGGTGTTTTTGTGTTTAG
>PVIU01005695.1:0-110208 GCA_004026605.1 Ondatra zibethicus | reverse complement strand
TTGATATTTATCCAGAAAGTTGTCCATTTCCTTTAAGTTTTCCAATTTTGTGGAGTACAGGTTTTCAAAATATGACCTGATGATCCTCTGTATTTCCTCTGTGTCTGTTGTTATGTCCCCCTTTTCATTTCTGATTTTGTTAATTTGGATATTCTCTCTCTGCCTTTTGGTTAGTTTGGATAAAAGTTTGTCTATTTTGTTGATTTTCTCAAAGAACCAGCTCTTTGTCTCATTGATTCTTTGTATTGTTTTCTTTGTTTCTATTTTTTTGATTTCAGCTCTCAATTTGATTATTTCCTGCCGCCTAGTTCTCTTAGGTGAGTTTGCTTCTTTTTGTTCTAAAGTTTTCAATTGTTCTGTTAATTCGCTAGTGTGGGATTGTGTCCACTTCTTATCTGGTACAGACCCACGCAGGCCTTGCGCATACTGCCTCAGTCTCTGTGAGTTCATATGTATGTCGGTCCTGCTGTATTTAGAAGGCCTTGTTTCCTTGGTGTCCTCCATCTTCTTTGGCTGCCATACTCTTTATACTTCCTCTGATCCCTGAGTGGAGGGATTTGATGGAAATACCTGCTTTAGAGCTGCTTCAAGGCCTCTCATTCTCTGCACATTGTCTGGTTGTTGCTTCCAACTGCTACAAGAGGAAGCTTCTCTGGTGATGGCCAGGCAAGGCACTGATCTATGAGTACAGCAGAGTGTTGTTAGGAGTCAGTGCTACTTTCCTTTTGTAGAATATCAGTATTTACTTTTACCTAGGTGCCCGGCCTCTGTCTAGTCTCATGTTCTTGAGCGCCCAAACAGTGTTGGATATGGGTTCCGTCTCAGGAAGTGGGCTGTAAGTCAAATCAGATCTTGGTTGGTTTCTCCCACAAGCTTGGTACCACTGTTTCACTATTTTGCAGGTAAGTTGTTATTGAAGATTGAAGGTTTCCCTAATTTCTCTTTCAGTCAGTTTGTCATGTGTATATAGGAAGGATACTGATTTTTGTGTGTTAGTTTTATATTCTGCTACCTTGCTGAAAGTATTTATCCGCTGTAGGAGTTTCCTAGTGGATTTTTTTAGGGTCATTTGTGTGTATTACCACATTATCTGTAATTAAAGATACTTTGATGTCTTCCTTTCCTGTTTGTATCCCCTTGATCTCCTTCACTTGTCTTATTTCTCTGGCTCAGACTTTAAGAACTGTATTAGATAGGTATGCAGAGAGTGGAAAACCTTGTCTTGTTCCTGATTTAAGTGAAAATGCTTTGATTTTTTTCCAGTTAGATTGATATTGCCTATGCACTTGCTGTAAATTGCCTTTATTTTGTTTATGTATGTTCCTTGTATCTCTAATCTCTCTAGGACTTTTATCATGAAGGAGTATTAGATTTTGTTAAAGATCTTTCTGCATCTAGAGATAATTTAGGTGTTTGTCTTTCAGTCAGTTTATATAGTGTATTATATTTATTGATTCGTATATGTTAAACTATTCTTATATCTCTGGGATTGAGCCTACTTGATCACAGTGGATGATCTTCCTCATGAATTCTTGGAGTTTGCAAGTATTTTATTGATAATTTTTGCCTCTGTGTTCATAAGGAAAATTGATCTGCAATTTTTTTTTTTAGTTTATAAACTGAATGCCATTAGCTCAGGCTTTGTTTTTTTTTTTTCCATACATTGTTTTGTTTTATTTTTTCCATTCAAGAACATAATTAAAGATAAAAAAAAATTTTTTTTCCTTTCTTCCCCTTCTCCCGGTCCCCTCCCACTATCCCCCACCCCTCCTCCCTCCCCCTTCTTCCTTGAAAGAGGGCATGGTGCCCTGCCCTGTTGGAAGTCCAAGGCCCACCCCCATCCCTCCTGGCCTAGGAAGGAGTGCATTCAAAAAGACTCGGTTCTCAATTTTTTTCTCTTTGTTGGGTCTTTATGTGATGATGTTGGTATCAGGGTAATTGTGTCCTTGTAAAAAGAATTGGGCAATGTTCCTGTTATGAGCTGGGGGACTTCAGCTCCAGGTTCTTTTCCTTTTAATGCTATGAGGACTCTGTGTGGTTCATCCCAAAGAGTGATGAGTAACCAGACCAAGCAAGAGAATTGTCTTTATAATTATTCTTTACTAGCAACTTCAATATCCAATACATCAATGGGGTTTACAATCTTAATAGGCATAGGGGATTGAGGACACACAAGCAATTCAGTATCACAATTATTAATCCTACTAATCCTAATACATAAAACCAATTCATAACCTTAATCTAACTTACCACTTATCTATAAAACACTTCTTAACCTCAAAAACTTATCCATTACCTATAAAACACTTCTAAACTTAATATAACTTATCACTTATCTATAAAACACGTCTTAACCTTAATACAACTTATCCATTATGTGTAAAACACTTTTTAACCTTAATACAACTTATCACTTAACATTTCCTAATCTTATCAATTATCCATAAGATATATCTTAACATTTCATATACTAAACATATGTATTAACTCATCTATGCTCTTCTCTTAACACTTCATACACGCATTAAATAGCATCATACGACCTGGTATTCTTGCAGCCTTAAAAAAGGACTTTTTGGATTTCTTCAGGCTGGATGCCTGACCGCACTGGGGGCTTGACAGCAAGGCGAGGCTCTTGACCCCGTAGTCTGCGCTCGGGAGATAAGGCGTTTGATGTCCTGCTCTCAGGCTGGTATCGGGTGCTGGATCAATTCTTGACCGCGTAGTCTGTGGCCTGGTCTTGTGTTCTGCCTGTGCTCGGGATACAGGGCCTTTGGACTCTGTTTTTAGAGTGACAGAGTCTCAGGAGACAAGGCTTTTATTTCTCTACTCTCGAGATAGCAAAATCTTCTGTTTGTTCTCGGGTCAGGAGGCGAAGCTCTGCTTTCGGGATGGCAAAGCATTAAATGTTTAGTCAAGGCATTAAATATTTCTGCTTTTCGGGAGGCAGGCTTGGAGGATCTCTATCTACGAGGTCGGGTGCCCAGACCATCGTAAAAGGTGAGATACCTGCCCTGCTTCTGCCCTCTTTTTTTATGCCAGTTTGAAACTGCCCCTTGCCCAATTCTTCTGATAGCCAGATGTCCTAGGTTATCAGTATCGACTGACCACAGAAGGATGGGGGTCCTTCTCGTGTGGCAAGGCTACTTTCGTTACCAAGGTTACTGGGTGTAGCCTCTCCATCTGGCAGGGTCAAATGGGTGTGGCAGCCTTCAAGTGGGCGAATGTTCTTTTAATATTTCACCTTAGTAATTTTCCACTTCACACGTTTTTTTTTACTTAATTTTCTATATTATACTTATCCTATATACTATAGCTTTCCTACTTCACCTACACTACAGATTCCTCTTTTTTTCTACTTGTTCAGAGGGATCTGTTTCCATGCTCATTACAGTTCCTTTTGTTTCTGTTTTGTGGAATGAATTGAGGAGTACTAGTGTTAATTCTTCTTTGAAGGTCTGCACTGAAACCTTCTGGCCTTGGGCTTTTTTTTTTTTTTTTTTTTGGTTGGGAGACTTTAAAGTGCTGCTTCTACTTCATTAGGAATTATAGGTCTGTTTAAATTGCTTATCTGATCTTGATTTAACTTTGGTAGGTAGTCTATATCGAGAAAATACCCATTTCTTTTAGGTTTTCCAATTTAGTTGAGCACAGGTTTTTAAAGAATGTCCTTGTGATTCTTTGGATTTCCTCAGTGTGCTGACTAGTTTTATGTCAACTTGACACAAGCTAATGATCTGAGAGGAGGAAATCTCAGTTAAGAAAATGTCTCCTTAAGATCAGGCTGCAGGCAAGCCTGTAGGATATTTTCTTAGTGACTAAGGAGGAGGGCCCAGCCCATTGTGAGTGGTACCATCTGGGCTGGTGGTCCAGGGTTCTATAAGAAAGAAGGTTGAGCAAGCCATCTGATGAGCAAGCCAGTAAGCAGTACTCCTCTATGGCCTCTGCATTAGCTCTTAGCTCCAGGTTCCTATTTTGCATGAGTTTCTGCCCTCACTGCTTTTAATGACGAACGGTTACATGGAATTCTGAGCAAAATAAACTCTTTGCTCCCCAAGTTGCTTTTGCTCATGGTGTTTCATCAAAGCTATAGTAATCCTAACTAAGACACTTAGTGTTATCTTTCATGTCTAATTCTGTTAATTTGGATCTTCTTACTCTGCCTTTTAGATAATTTAAATAAGGATCTCTCAATATTATTGATTTTCTCAAAGGACTTACTCTTTGGTTCATTGATTATTTGTCTTTTAATTGTTTATATTTTATTGGTTTCATCCACAAGTTGGATTATTTCTTATTGTCTACTCCTTTTAGGTGTTATTTCCTCATTTTGTTCTAGAGCATTTAGGCGTGTTAAGTTACTAATATAAAACATCTCCAATTTTTTTTGTGTGTATAGGCACATAGTGCTATGAACTTGCCTCTTAGAACTGCCTTTATTGTGTCCCATTAATAAAGTATTGTCTTAGTTAGGGTTACTATTGCTTTTTTGAAACACCATGACCAAAACATCTTGGGGAGGAAAAGGTTTATTTGGCTTACCCTTCCATATCTCTGTTAATTATTGGAGAAAGTCAATACAGGAACTCAAATAGGGCAGGATCCTGGAGGCAGGACCTGATGTAGAGCCAATGGAAGGGTGCTGCTTACTGGCTTACTCTCCATGGCTTGCTCAGCCTGCTTCCGTATAGAACCCAGGACCACTAGTCCAGGGGGGCACCACCCACTATAGTCTGGGCCCTCCCCTATCAATCACTAATTAAGGAAGTATAGACAGGCTGTGTGCAGCCTGATCTTATGGAGGCATTTTTCAATTGAGGTTTTCTGATGACTATACCTTGTTTCAAGTTGACATAAAACTAGCCAGCATAGGTATGTTGTAGTTTCATTTTTATTCAGTTCTTAAAAGTCTTTAATTTCTTAATTACTGCTATGATCCATTTTTCATTCAGCAGTGATGTGTTCAGTTTCTATTAAGTTTTCTGTTGTTTCTGCTGGTGATATCCAGCTTGAATTCATGGTAGTCATAATTCTGTTGACACTTGCTTTGTATGTGATGTTTTGGAGAAGTTCTGTGAGGTGCTGAGAAAAAGGTGTATTCTTTTGTATATGACTGAAATGTGTAAATATCTGTTAGGTTTCTTTGGTTTATGATGTCATCTAGTCCAGAATTTCTCTGTTTAGTTTTTATCTGGATGACTTGTCTACTGATGAGAGTGGAGTAGCAAATCCACTCACTACCACTATTTGAGTGTCAGTATGTGATTTAAACTGTAGTACCATTTCTTTTATGAACTTGGGTGTCCTTGTGTTTCGTGCATAGATGTTAAGAATTTCAATGTTCTCTTGGTGTACTTAGCCTTTGAATATGTAGTGTCCTTCCCTATCTTTCCTGCTTTGTTTTGAAGTCTATTGTTGTTGTATTTTCTTTTCCTCTAGCCCCATGTTGGAATGCCAAAATGTTGTTGTTGGTTTTTACTCTTTTATTCTTTTGGCTTTTTGGGGGGGCCTGCCACCCAGCTTCCAAATAAATCACACATGCACATGAAGTCTTATTCTTCCTTATAAATGCCTGGCTTTAGCTTTATTGTAGGAGTTTGCTTGTTTGTTTCTCAGCTGCCCAGCAGCTCAGACCTGAAATAATCACACAGAAATTGTGTTATTTAAATCACTGCTTGGCCCATTAGCTCTAGCTTCTTATTTGCTTTTAATTTAATCCATCTCTATTAATCTGTGCATCACCACAAGGTCGTGGCCTACCAGCAGAGTTTCTGCGTGTCTGTCTCCAGTGGCGACTCCATGATTTCTCTCTGACTCTACCTCCTTTCTCCCAGCATTCAGTTTAGTTTTCCCCACCTAGCCAAGTTCTGTTCTGCTCTATCTACAGGCCAAGGCAGTTTCTTTATTCACCAGTGGTATTTACAGCACACTGAGGGGAATCCCACATCATAGCTTGACTTGTTTCTAGCCAGCTTTTCTTAAATTATCCAGTCTACCTTTTGCCTCTGGAATTTTTCCTTTTCTTACTTCTGTATATCTTATTTTCACTCTTCCTCCATGGCTGGCTGTGTGGATAGCTGGCCCCTAGCATTCTCCTCTCCTTGTTCTATCTTGTTCCTTCTTTCTCCCAGATTTCTCCTCCTATTTATTCTCTCTACCTGCCAGCTCTGCCTATCATTTTTCCTGCCTTGTTGATTGGCTGTTAAGCTCTTTATTAGACCATCAAGTGTTTTAGACAGGCAAAGAATCACAGCTTTACAGAGTAAAACAAATGCAACATAAAAGAATGCAGCATATCTTTACATCAGTAAACAAATTTTCCAGAGCATGAACAAATGTAACACACTTTAAAATAATATTCTGCAACAGTCTATTTTGTCAGATATTAAGATGGTGACATCAGCTTGCTTCTTAGGTCCATTTGCTTGGGATATGTCTTTCCATCATTTTACCCTGAGGTCATGTCCATCCTTGATGCTAAGGTATATTTCTTGGATGCAGCTGAGGGATGGATCCTGTTTGCATCCATTCTGTTAGTCTGTGTGCTTTGCTGGGGAATTGAAGCCATTGATGTTGATAGTTATCAATGAGCAGATTTTGTTGATTCCTGCTATTTTGTTGATGGTGTGAGTTTCCCCCTCTTTTTTTAATTTGTTGTTCTGATATTATTTATTACTTGTATTTTCTTGGGTATGGTCAATCTCTTCAGGTTGAAGTTTTTCTTCCAGCACTTTCTGTAGGGCTGGATTTGTAGATAGATATTGCTTGAATTTGGATTTATCATGGAATTTCTTTCTCCATAAATTGTTATTGAAAGTTTTGCTGGGTATAGTATCCTGGTCTGGCATCTATAGTCACTTAGAGTTTGTAGAACATTTGTCCAGGCCCTTCTGCCTTTAGAGTCTCCAATGAGAGGTCATGTCTTATTTTTCCTTTATGTGTTATTTGGTCTCCTTCTCTTGCAGATTTAATATTCTTTCTTTGTTCTGTACCTTTAGTGTTTTGATTATTATGTACTGTGGGAAATTTCTTTTCTGGCCCAATCTGTTTGATATTCTGTATGTTTCTTGTACCTTAATAGACACCTCCTCTTTTAGATTAGGGACATTTTCTACTATCATTTTGTTGAAAATATTTTCTGTGCCTTTGATCGATGTTTCTTTTCCTTACTTTATTCCCATAATTCTTAGATTTGTTTTTTTTTCATAGTGTCCCAGAGTTCTTGCATGTTTTGTGACTGGACCTTTTAGATTTAACATTTTCTTTGACCAACGTATCCATTTTGTCGTCATGTCTTCAATGCCTGAGATTCTCTTTTCTATCTTTTGTATTCTGTTGGTGAGGCTTGCCTCTGGGGTTCCTGTTTAAGTTCCTAAATTTTTCTTTTCCAATTATTCCTTAGTTTAGGTCTTCTTTATTGATTCTATTTTTTACTTGCAAGTATTGAACTATTTTCTTCATTTTATTTCAGTTTGTTTGTGTTTTCATAGATTCATTAATGGATGTATTCATATCCTTTTAAAGGACCTCTAACATACTCATAAAGGTTATTTTGAAGTCCTTGTCTTGTGCTTCAGCTATATTGCATTTCTCAGGGCCTGCTGTGGTAGAGTTGCTAGCTCTAGTGGAGACATACTGTCCTGGTTATTACTGATTGTGTTTTTATATTGGTGTCTAGGAATCTGGGTTTGGGGTGATTGGAATGCTAGGTGCTGCTATCTGATCCTGTCTTTTCTGGGTGGATACTTTGCTCCTTGGTTTTTGTAACTTCCTCTTATTCTTAGGAGAGTTTGGTGACTGTGGGTTACATGGTAGGGAATACTTATGAGATCCTGCCAGGTGTGGCTATTTCTTTTTTAGGGTTTCTATTGCTGTGAAGAGACACCATGACCACAACAACCCTCATAAAGAAAACATATAATAGGGGTGACTCGCATACAGTTTCAGAGGTTCAGTCCATTACCATCATGATGTCAGCATGGCAACATGCAGGCAGACGTGGTGCTGGAGCAGGAGCTGAGAGTGCTACATCTTGTAGGCAACAAGAAATCAACTGACACACTGGGTGGTATCCTGAGCATAGGAAAACTCAAGGCCCGCCCCCACAGTGACACACTTCCTCTAACAAGGCCAGCTTCCTAATAGTGCCACTTCTTATGAGAATATGGGGGCCAATGAATGCGTTTTTGCATCATGATATGGCTGCAAGTCTTTGGGGGCCAGGGAGTGAATGTGGTGGTTTGAAAGAAAATGATCCTCAAAGGGCATGGTACTATTGGGAGGTGCTGGAGGAAGTGTGTCACTGTGGGGGTGGGCTTTGAGGTCTCTTTTGCTCAATGTTTGCTCAGTGTGACCCTCAGATCATTTTCTGTTGCCTGTAAAATGTAGGACTCTCAGTGACTTCTCCAGCACCATGTCTATCTGCACATCATCGTGTCCCACCATGATGATAATGGACTGAATGTCTGAACTGTGAGTCACCCCAATTTAATGTTTTATTTTATAAAAGCAATAGAAACCCTGACTAATACAGGCTAGTTGGGGATTTCAGGTAGAATGTGTTCCTAGGTATTGGGAGCTGATACTTAGTAGAACTGGGGATGGGCTAGAGTGGGGGACTTAAGGCATCCACAGCAGGGAGGGAAGAAAGTGTGCCACCAGGATCTGTGTAGTCCCCTGGGAACTGGAGCAGAGAGGGAAGAGAGGTCACAGTGCGTAATCAGCTACGGAGCTGGGGAGGGAGAGTGAAGGTTGCGTTCATCCTTCCCTGGTGGGCGGCACTTCATCTTTCTTATACAGCAGTGTAACCATGACTATTTCCATTTTCTCTAGCCACAAAAATGTGCCCCTCTCATGTATCTAGAGAGTTTCATGACGGTTTCTGAGCCACAGGAATTATGTTTCTGTACATTCTACTAAAGTGTTTTTTAGTTGATGAAGTTTTGCCATATTATTTCCCAGCAGTGCTGATACTTCCAGAAGCAACACCGAAAGGTTCCTGTCTTTTATGTATTGTGAAGTCACGCTGCTTGTCACCATCCAGTTTTCAAACATTTGCCATCCATTGGGTGCAAGGTTTCATCTCATTGCTTCAATGAGTATCTCCTATTCTTCATGAAGTTTGAAATATTTTCATGGAAGGATCAGATGTGTTCATACTATTTTGTATGAATATCTGTTCACAGTCATCTATTTTTGATGAGATTTCTATCTTGTTCTTATTTTTCTGTAGGAATTGCATATTTATTATAGATATAAATTCTTGAACTTAAGACTTGCAAATTCTTTTTTCTCTACTATGTTATTTGCTCATTTGTTTGTCTTCTCCACATTGTTCTTAATTGAACTGGAATTCTTATTTTTTGGTACTAAATGTATCAAAAGTCCAATGGATTTCAAATCCAACATTTTAAAGAATACTTCACTGTTGCTTCATCACGTTTACCTCTCTTGATCTAGCTCCATCTCTTACGCTTAGGTATTAACACTTCTGTAGTTGCATTTATACGAGGCTATGGTGTAGGAGTTTCTTCTGTTTATGTGTTGCTTTCATTGGTTAATAAATTAAAACAAGCAGGCCCTCTCCCCACAACAATGCTAAGGGAAGACTGCTTTTATGTTTTCCTGTATTGAAGACTTTTCTCAACACAACCTAACTAGTCTATGGCTTCCATATTTATTCTTAATCCGGTATCACCTTGCTCAGATATCAAACTTCCATTGATAACTCAATATTCTCAGTTAGTATTGAACTATTTTTGATGCTCATGGCTCTATAGTATCACCAACCTGGTAAAGTATAAACAACCCTTTTTACTCCTCATCTTTTTTTGTTTTGTTTTTTTTGTTTGTTTTTCGAGACAAGGTTTCTCTGTAGCTTTGGAGCCTGTCCTGGAACTCGCTCTGTAGACCAGGCTGACCTCGAACTCATAGAGATCTGCCTATCTCTGCCTCCTGAGTGCTGGGATTAAAGATGTGTGCCACCACTACCGGGCTGCATCATTTACTTTTAAAAGCCCAATTAACTTGCGTTTTTAATAATCTTTATTTTTCTACATAGATTTTATAGTTTCTTGATTCTGGCTATTTTAAAAATGAAAATTGATTGTGATTTTATTTGTCTTAATGTGGTCTGCTGTAACAAATTAACACTGGCGTGGTAGCTTAAGCAATGTATTTTCATCTCAGCTAGAGCTGAGCTAAAGGTGCATAGTCTCATAGTCTGGTTTTTAGCAGAATCTTCTTCCTGATTATAGAGGGATATTTTTTCCCCTCACAGGTTGAAAAAAAAAGAGTCAGGTAGCGCATAGGTGTCTTCTTAAGACACACATTTTATTATTGAGGACCTTAGCTTTATGATTTAGCTATGTTTCAGTTAACCCCAACTCTACATAATTATCACACTGGGGTTAGGATTTAAGTGTATAAAATTGGGGAGGGCACTAACATTCATCTTATTGCATTCTGCTCTTTAGTTCCAAATTTCACATTGTCACATGCAAAATAAATCCCACTCTTCCCACAGCTTCTGTTCTTAACCTGTTCCAGCATCAGCTTTAACGCCCAAAACAAAAGCGTTCTCTCAACAGCACCCAAACTGGGTATGGGCGTGACTGAATGGAGCTCCAGTTTCCAAGCATCCATCAAAGGCTAAGTGTTCTGTTTGGCTCAGATATTGCTTAAAACTAGAGGAATTTCATAGGTTAATCACTGTTTTCTGGGCTCATTAGAATCTGGACTCCAAAGGCGTTGGGTTTGCTCCGTGGTTTATTATTTTGACACCTCCGTTTTCTCTCTCTTTCAGTCATCTCTTATATTCATTTCTTTTTCTAATTCGCTGGTCTGTGACATTAGCTCATCTCTAGATGGATCAATCCAATTTTCTACATGGAATGAAGCACTATAAACACAAAACTTGAGATTTAGTCCTTTGTTCTTTACAAACAACCTAAGAAAACAATGGGTATTTCAAACTCTTGAACCCATCATCACTTTCTGCTTTCTAATCAGTAATTATCTAAACCCTTTAAAAGATATCAGATCTAGTGTAAGTATGTGTGGTCACACAGTTTTCTCTTTGCACAAATAGGTTCTGGAAAATAACTCATATTGTCAGGCTTGGTGGCCATCATCTTTATCTGTGAACCATTTCACTGACTTTTGCTCCTTTATTTTATTTTTATTTATTTATTTGATCTTATTTTTTTTGGTTATTTTTTTAAACATACCTTTCCATGCCTACTTATAATCTTCTGGCTCTTAGAATAAGTAATATCTTCAAGCATACCAACATTCCTTTGGGTAATCCTTACTTAAATAGAAAGATAGTATGATATGAATCCCTCTGAGATCCATAGAAAGATAATATAATGTGATTGCCTCTGAGATCAGGATTCCTGAATTCAAGCTGGTGTTTGGGGCTTCTAAGTTACTCTAACTATAAGGAATTCTTTTCTTTTGTTTTAAATTTATAGTTTTTTATTTTTAAAATGCTGTTCTACTTTTATTAGTTCTTTGATACTTTGTGCAATGTGTATTGATCATATTTACCCCTCACTGAACTCCTCCTATGTCCACTCTGCTTTCCCTAACCACCCAACTCTGTCTCTGCTTTCTTAACCCATCAAGTTCAATTTGTGCCTCCAGTGTTTCTGCAGGATTTCCTTAGGACACTGGTATTTGTCGCTGTTGTTGTTGTAGTTATTGCTCTGTATTGTCATTGATTGTATCTTTCCCTATCTCTCTTATTCTAGAGATAAAAGTAACAGCTCTGTAAATGCTAGAGGCAGAGACCAACTTCTCCATGGCATCACTAACACAAAGCCCAGGGCCTGGCTTGTTGACACTTGAGCAATGTTTATTGAGCACACTTATCTTCAGGAGCTGAGATCTAGGTTTCCAACAGTACACAAGGGAGACCAGATTGTTGACTTTATTTGGATTACTTTGTAAAAGAGTAGCCAAGCAATAAACAGAAATAAGATAATCAGTCAAGACTGTGCTGTGTTAGACAGGAAGCTATTGAGTCAAGAAGAAATCTTTGGGGACAGAGGGAAGATAATTTGAGAAGGTTCCTGAAAGAGCATTAACAGAATGAATAAATGCAAGTGGGGAGGCTAAGAAGAGCAGCAGTTTATCTGCCATACCAGCAGGAATAGAATCTAAGTTTAGTTTGGCATTCTTCACTGAAACACGGTACTTTAACACTTAACAGTCTTCAGAAAATGAATTATGTCGCTAAAGATAAAATTACCAAATATAAATTCATTGTAATACACGTATTTAAAGAGAAAATTGGTCAACAAAAGATCACTGAGAAAAGTAAATCAGAGCATGTAAGATGCTAGTCTCGCCCCTGACTTTGGCTCACGTGTATGAATTTGGAATAAAGTGTGGAAATTTATTCAGTATTTATTCCTCACCTAGTATGTGGCAGACACTGGGTAAGTGGCTCATTCCCTGTTCTCAGATTTACATTGTTTTCATGAAAGGGATTATACAAATGGTTTGAGAATTATTTTAAATTAATAGCTAATTTAGTGAAAATTTTATTTTAAATCTGTAAGTGAATATCTTATTCAAAATCATCTGAGTCTAAGCATTGAGTAGTAAGCAAATTATCAATCTTCAGTATAGGAGGTGATTTAAAAAAAATCAATGTTGAAGTTTTTGGTCTGCATGAAAAGTTTTTCTTGATGTTTGTAGAAAATTAAACTTTTATTTCTCAGGTGTTTACAGTTCACTGTCTAATTCTTTTCCTTATCAGATAATTGATATAGGAGAGAGTATAAGTATTCCAGATGAATTCACAGAGCAAGAAAAGAAGTCTGGGGTATGGTGGAAGCGGTTAGTGGCAGCCGGAATAGCAAGCGCGATCACACGGACGTGCACGGCGCCTCTGGACCGCGTGAAGGTCATGATGCAGGTACTTCGTGTGCCTTGAAGGGACATGGAGCCCTGGATAACTAAGATGCTAATTTTAAATGTCTGCCAGATTTTATAGTACCTCTCATTGAATTTTATGCTTTCATGACAATTTAAATTATTTTCTCTTTACTGTTAAAATATTTCTTCATTTTCTTCAAGAGACTCCTATGGTGTTTGGAATGATTAATCTTGAATGTCAGTTTCATTGGACTAAGCCGAACCTAGCAGATTAGCAAAGCGCTCGCCAATCGCCGAGGTGGTCTTTCAGGGAATTTGCACAGGATTAATTGAGGAAGAGGAGTCACCCTGAGGATGGGCAGCACCAGGGCATAGGCTGGGCCTCTGAGGAAGAGAAGGAAAAGGGGAAAGGGGAGTTGCTGGCCAAGCTACTCTCTCTGCTCCCTGCCACACGATGGGAATTCCACTGCTTTGCTGCATGAATGAAACCTCTGAAGATGGGAGGCAAAAGAAGTCTTTCCCTGTGTGTGGCTGCTTTCTCATAACGGCAAAACGCTACCTAATACAGTACTTCAGTTAATTTTAACTTAAAATAACAATAGATCCACTCGATTATACTGTTTTTCAGAAGTATAACTAATCTACTCCATAGTAATTAAAATTCATAATTACAACTCAATACTTCTGAATTCTTTTGCTATAAGAATATAAAAATCAAGAAACAATATAGTGAATTTAAGTTTGTGATTAAAATGATATATCTGGTATTTTATTGTCCCTTGTTTTGGTGATATTAGTAACCTTTGGTGATGAATTGTAGATAGTTATTATAGTATACTATGATAATTACATAAAATTACAATGTTACCTAATTAATAACTTTGCAATTTATTCTTTAATCTCTTAAAATCTGTGACTGTGCTTAAATGTTAAATTTATATGCCATTTTTAGGAAATACAATATGTTAGAAGGATATTATTTTGGATTATAGGAGTTTTATTCATTCATTCCATACTTATTTAGCAGAATATGTTATGTATTAGGTCTTTAATGGACATTAAGTACTGTACACAGTTAGACACACTTTTTAACACTAGAGGAATTACAATACATCAGGGAAATATATAATTAGATAATAAATATTGAAATGCCATTACATAACTGCACAGAAAGCACACCAGTACTATGGGAATACCAAGGGGGAATAGATACTATTTTATTTTTCCTTATTATTTCTCTGTAGTGAGATTTCATTCGTATATTAATAAATAAAACTTGCTTAAAGACTAGAATGCAAAACAGCCACACTAGTCAGCCATACAGACCAGGCAGTGGTGACACACACCTTTAATTCCAGCAGCCACACTAGTTAGCCATACAGGTCAGGTGGTGGGGGTGCCCGCCTTTAGTCCCAGCACAAGAGTCCCAGCATAAGGCACCATGAGACAGGAACTCGCTCTCTTTCAGTCTGAAGATTTCATAGAGATAATAGCTCTCTCATGGCTTGGCTGCTTTGCTTCTCTGATCTTAGGTTGAACACCAATATCTGTCTATGGGTTTTTATTATTTGTGCTATATTTCTCATGCAGATCTAAAACAATATCTTGGTTAATTTATCCGATAGAAATAAAGGCTTTAGTTTAATCACCTACAAATGGGAAATATAGTTTAGTATGTGGTAATAGGACAACTAACCCATTATCCTTCTATGTGCTTGATTCCATGGCCAGAAAGCTAAGTTTCAACAATTGTTAGGAAAGACAGAATTGAAAATGTTCTGTTACACATTAAAGTAGAAAACCCAGTTTCCCCAGTACATGGGTCTGCAAGAAAATTTTAAAAATTACATGTAAAGGAAAAAATATGGACATGCACAGTGCAACACAGAGGAGACATGGTTGACAGAGACAGGAATAGGGCCAAGAAGGAAAATTAAGAAGAAAATGATCTTGTGTGCTTATTACATATTAGGTGCTAGAAATGCAAAGATGAAAGAGCATAGTTCTTATTTTCTGAACATTACAGACATATAACTCTATGATGATGATATGATATTGAAAATAGCAGTTGTCACTTGAGAGGTTTTGCTTCATACACCACCGGAAAGAATATTGTAGGTACATCCAGGTAGGGGTGATTAGATCTCTAAAACTCATTGGGTTAGGGAGGGTGGAAAAGCATGCAGCTGCATCTTCCGTGAGAGTGTTTGCTGGACATGATGGACTGCTGCACCCATGCACTCACAGCAGCTGCGACCGCATGCACAAGACCTGTCTAAGATCAAGCCAGTCAAAACCATAGCACGGGCAGGGCAGGCTCCTACCTCTGAGGATCAATTGGCAATTGATGGCTGCTGCGAGAGGAACAGTCAGCTTTCTCCAAGGAAGAGGCTCCCGAGAGGCTAACCATGCTCCAGGAGATGGTCCTAGACCCACGTACACACATGCAGCATCAAGTGGACATGGTGGATTAAAAAGCACATGAAGTTGAGAGGGAAAGTGATGCAGGGGAATGGGGAGGAGGTAAAGGGGCTGAAATTATCAGAACACATAATGCATGTATTATTATTAAACAAGGAAATCTCAAATTAAAAATATAGATCAAATGTGGTGTAATGGAAAGAATAAAGAAAGGAAAGAAATAAAGCAGAGAGAGTAGGAAAAGGATGTGAAAAAGGAAAGGAAAATATAGGAAGAATAGAGAATATGGAGGGAGAGTGAATTAAAGCCAGGTGTGATGACATATGCCTGTAGTCTCAGCACTTAGGAAGTAGAGGCAGGAGAAGCAGAGTCTAAGGTCATCCTCAGTTACATAGCAAATTTCAGGCCAGACCCTGTCTTTCTTTCTGTCTCTCTCATGCACACATTTTTTAAAAGCATAAAATGACAGGAAAACATTGGAGGCAGACATTAACTGACGTGTAATTTCCACAGCTCCCTTTGTTAGGAATTCAGTACCACAACCTGGCATGAAATCAGAAACGTATCATCGTAATTCTGGAGGACCAGTCAAGTGGTCCACAGGGCTGGCTGCTCCCAGGGTGCTCAGGAAGCCTGCTCCTGGTGCCTCTCCTTGACTTGGATAAGGCCATCTTCCCTGTTACTTCATATTGCCTTCCTTCTTGTTGTGCTATGTCTCTATGTCAAATTTTCCTTTTATAAGGAAAAAGGTCTTATTAGATCAGCTTGATTCACCTGCAAAGACCCCCTCCAAGTAGGACCAGAACCTGAAGGAATAGGAGTTAGTGCGTCAACATATTTGAGAGCTACAATCCAATCCACAATGCCCTGAAGCCTCCATGTATTCATCATTGGAAGTTTGATGTATTTTTCATCCAATTCTGTTTTCAATGCATATTTCAATGTGCTCTTTAATAATCTCAGGGTATTTTTGGTAACAGGCACATACTTTGCTTATGCTAAGGGTCTCTGATAATTGAATTCGAATTCTGTCTTCCATAAATTGTCTTTGTTTTTCTTTGATGTTTTAGACTACAGTAGTCCCTGTCTCTGGGGAAGGTTTTCCCATTGGTTACCTTATACTGTACATAGCACTAAACCCTAAAATACTGTATTTTATCCTATACATACACATAATAAAGTTTAATTTATAAATTAAGCATAAGAAGAGATTACCAGCATCAATACTAAAGTGTAACAATCATAATACTATACCCTAATGCAAGTTATAGGACTTTCATCCTCTCACTGAAGAAAGCACTTCATGCTGCCTCTGGCAAATGCACATTGCAAACATCACTACTGCTGAGAGTTGGGGCCTTAATGGAGCGAAATAAGGGGTACTTGAATATATGCACTTTGGTAATACTGTAGCTGTAGGTCTGGTAATGGAGATAGCTCCTAACTGATTATTGGGTAGGTAGACTACACCCCATGGATACACTGCACAGAGTTGTATCTGCAAGGCAAGGTGGAGTTAAATTGTGGGTGATTTCATCATCTATGCTGAACAACCTGCAATTTAAAACACATGAAATGTTTATTTCTGTGATTTTACTTTCTACAAAACATAGGATGCAAAACAGTGGATGTGTGATTGGGGGCAAGAAAAACAGTAACATTGCTTTTATGTGACTGAAGAAAAATTAAACTGCTGTTGAAAGTTACAAATTCTATAGATTTAGTTATTTCACCAGCAATGAAGTAATTTTATATTACCAGCAAAATAAATGTAAATAAACTTGCCACTTATTTCTAGGTTCGTCGTTCAAAAATAAGTAAAATGGGATTGGTGAATGAGTTCAAGCAGATGATAAAGGAAGGCGGCTTCTTCTCTCTGTGGCGAGGAAACGGTGTGAATGTCTTTAAGATCGCACCGGAGACAGCACTCAAGATCGGGGCCTATGAGCAGGTGAGCTGTTATTCACTATGGGGCTTTTAAATGATCATGTTTGAAATTTAATTTTTGAAAAGTTTAGACTTTTGTGAAAGAGAACACAAGTGTACGTAAGCAATAGTTGTTGGTGCGAATATTACTGATTTTTATTTCCATTTGGTTACTTTTGTGCTTTCTGATTACTCCCAGAGTGCCTCTGTAGGCTGCATTGTATTATTTTAGCAGGCCTGTGACTAGTTCTTTTAAGTTAATTGTCACAGCATAAGAGGCGTTCATAAAACAGCTCATAAGTTTTTTCTTAGAACAATTTGAATGTTTTTCAGGGATTTCAGTCCATTTGTTAATGAATCAAGAATTAATCTTCCTATTTAGTGAAGACAAAGTTGAGAAACATGCACTGAATTTCAAAATTTTTCAATCTGATTTAGACTTTTGCTTTTTCTTAAATAATTTACTTTGAGACAGGAAAAATATCAGTTTTCAAATATTGCAATTTATTTGGGTTTCATAAGAGTCTAAGGATGCTCTTTATGCTTCTCAAGTTTTTCCTCTTTATTGTAAATTTTAAAATAATCCTCTCCTCTTTAAGTAAATGTTTATCTATGGGGTTAAAGTGCTTCTTTTGTAGGACCTTTTTCTCATGGTTCTAGAGCCTTAATGTTGCATAAAAACATAAAAGATTGGTGCTGTCCTTTCTTAGGTCAGATGGTTGAAAAGCAAATAATAGATGAGAAGGACACTGGGCTCTGTTTGAAATGCTTGTCATTAGAATACACAGCTCTTCCTAAAATGGGGATTTGCTGATTCATCCAACGATATTGTTTTTATCAGCTAGTGTACACCTCATTTGTTAAAGACCTTTTTCTAGGTGATAGAAATGTAGCAAACAAAAACAAACAGAAAAGGATCCCATCTATCTTTGTGGATTTAAAAACAACAACAATGAATGAATGAATGAATGGATGGATGGATGGATGAATGAATGAATGGTATATCAGGTGTTATCAGTGGTTACTAGGAAGATAGAGGAGCAAGGCTGGGAACTCATTCAAAGAGTTTGGCCATGGCAAGTAGAAGGGGAATAAAGTGGGGACCAGGGGGATAATGAGCCCAAAGAGGGGGGTTTCCTACAACTGGAAAAAGCAGGTGCTCCTAAAGTGACCCAGTGAGGAGGACACTACAAGAGACCAAGGCAGGTATGTGAAGTGATTGTCCTCAAAAGGAGAAGAGCTGTGGTAAGAAACTGGAGCTGGTGCTCAGGAAGACTTGGCGTTGCCAGGCCCTTCACCCGCAGTCCTGGGAGAAGCACAGCTGAGTGGGTCCCACTGTAAGCAGGTTTCTCGTAATTTCTTCTCAATGCTTCACTTTCTTTGGTAAAAAGGGGAAGGAAAGGCACGTGGAGGCTTGAAGGAAGAGGAGGAAATATCAAATAGTCTAAGAGAGTCACAGTACAGCTGGAACAAGGAAATGAAACAAGATTGTTGGTAGCAAAGGTCAGTTGAATAGTCATGAGTATAAATTTGTATCAGGCAGCAGAGAGACCCAGGAAGTCTGAGTTACAATATCTTTTGAATTTTGGCAATTTCTTGTATTTCAGTGTTTGTTATGTGCCTACACGAGCCACGTCTTACACTGGAGTCTGGGGGGTAGATGAGAAAATAAGATATATATTAACTCTCTGCCCTTCCAGATCCACATTCTATTAAAAGTCCATGTTGAAATTCAGGGATGCTTCATCTAAATAAAAATACCAATTTAAGAGACAAAAGTACTGTGTTGCAAACACGTAAAAAAAAGTCATGGCCGGTGTGTGTTCATGACTGTTACTGGGAATGTCTATGCTGTCATTTATGAAGAAAAAGAATGTTCTGGACTCTGTGTCATCAGCATGCTACCTCACTTCTTAAGGGGGCATACAGTGACACAGAGGACACTCCAGGTAACGGTGTTACTAACCAGGCCTTTGACTTCATATGTCTAGTCTGCAGCCCTGGTGAGCTGGAACGAATACAGAGAAGCAGAAAAGGGCATCCTTTTCCTCTTTGGTGCCAACTTCTGATGAGTGACAGACAACAGTCTACTTGATGCTTCCTCTCTTTAGACCCCATCCTGCTTCCTGCTGGCCTGTCTAGGGACTCATTGCCTTGTAGAGATGACAAGAATGAAGGGGATGTCACTGAAGGTGTGGAAAACATTAGCTAGTCCTGTTCTGTTGTATCGAAAATCTTGTTTTCTTGCTGTCAAGAAGCCCTGTCTGTCCCCCAGTTAACCCACATCCTACTCCAGGTTTTCTTGGAGCAGAAAGCTTTATTGGAGGATGAGTACTGAGTGAGGCTGGGCCAAGTGAGTTGCAGTGATTCTCCAGAGACTGCATTTTACATTTTGCACTCTGTGTGAAGTCCTTATGCCAACAGTAAGCCTTCTATAGTTTCTCCCCATTTAATGTGTCCTGGACACTTACTGTTGGCCACTTGGCAATTACTGCTTTGACAGAAAGTCTTTAATTATACCTTAACAAACTATGCTTTTCCTGTATCAATGTTGTTCACATTTTCTTTCACATTTTTCTCCTTATTATATGAATTCTTTCTAGAATCCGTATCTTGCATTTCCTTTTTCAAGAAGAAATTTACTTCAGCATCTTCTCTTCCTGCTCTAGTCTGCTGGTTGCTTTTACCACTTAACATAAGTCAGAGTTAGGTTCAGTGGTGTGTGACTGAAATCCTCCCACGATTTAAGGCAGAAATTCATCACTTTACTCACACATAGAAATCTGAAGAAGACAGTTTACAGAGAGTCATGGTGTGGGACCATGGTCTGTATTCTGTCAGTTATATTTTAAATAAATGCTGATTGGCCAGTAGCCAGGCAGGAAGTATAGGTGAGACAGCCAGACAGGAGGTAGAGGCAGGTCAATGAGAACAGGAGAATTCTGGGAAGAGGATGCAGTCATGGCCCAGCCACAGAAGAAGCAAGATGTGACTGCCTCGCTAAAAAAGGTACTAAGACATGTGGCTAACACAGATAAGAATAATGGACTAATATAAGTTATAAGAGTTAATAAGAAGCCTGAGCTAATGGGCCAATAAGTTTATAACTGATGTAGACCTCTGTGTGATTTCTTTGGGACTTAATGATTGCGGGAACTGGGCAGGACAGAAACTCAGACAACAGCTCTATAAGCAAAAAAACTTCAGTCATTCTGGCTCCATATGTTAAGTTGCATTGCATCTTCTGTGTTGTAGTCCCCTTTGTCATGAGTCTGAGATGGAGCTCCAGTGGTCATATCTAACTTCCAGGCAATAACTAGGGAAGGAATCAAAGATGGATACATCTTTCCCATCTCAGACTCTTCCTAAAGTACTGCAGAGTACTTCTGCTTTTGTGCCAGTAGCTTAAACTTAGACAATGAATTGGTGTAGCTGGAAAGGGATTTGGGAGTGTAGTCTTTAGTTGTGAGATGGCTAGCTGCAAATGAGCTTATTTCTTAGGATGAAGGGGAGAGTGTATATTAGGATACAACAACAATCACTGTCAGTCAGGTTTTGTCTTTTCCTTTAAGATTTGTTTTAAAATATTTGTTCAGGAAAAACTGCTTCTTTAGAATAGGGTGTAAAAGCTCATTTCCAGAACAGTGCCTGTTCATTACTGAATGTCAATGGGTGAGCTGCATCGTGTCCTTCTGTAGATGCGAAAACATAGACCAGTAAAGATTCACTTCTTACTGAAGTAATATTTAGTTGGTGAAAGAGTCAGAATTAGAACCCATGTCTTCATGTTTCAGTTTCTTTATCTTGAGATGTTGCTTTTGTTATCACATTGAGATTCACAAAAGCTATCATACATTACTGTGTATTAAAGAGGTGAATTGAGGTTCAATGTAAATTAAATTAGTTACCATCATTTGTTTGTAATTAAAGCAGGACTATGTAAATTTGGCAAAAGTAATAGGGTAACTTATAAAGAAAAGAGATTGACCCTGAAGTCCACAATCAAGGGGACCTGGACACCTTCGGGCTGGACACATCTGTGTCGTCTCTCTGAGTAGAACCTGTAATACTACATTGAGCAGAAATGCCCAGAGTGGGTGTTTTTGTCTCATCCTGGATTTTGGAGGAGATGTTTTACTTTCCCCCATTGATTAAGAAGTTGTCTCAGTCTGTCTACCTCTATTGTAGGCTGCTATAACAAGTGTAGACACTGGGTTACTTATAAAGAAAAGAGATTTGTTTCTAACACTTCTCGAGGCTATGAAGTCCAAGGCTACTAACCCTTTGAAAAGCTTCAAGCTACACAGTCTTGCGTTGGAAGATGGGAGGTCAGAAGATGGATGTGAAAGAAAAAGGCAAGAGAGGCTACCTAGCTTCATTCCAGATCACTTTAGCCATCTTTGATCCACTCTGGTTATAACTGGGTTCTCTTATCAAGCCATTGATAAGAGCAGGGTACTTGTTGCCCAGTCACTTCTTAGAGGGCCTGCCTTTCTGTTAATAATGCTGCTGTGGTGTGATGGTTAGTTTTAATGGGCAACTTGTAACAGTTTAGAATCATCTGAGAAGAAGGTCTCAATGAGAGATTGTCCAGATTGGGCTGACTATGGACAGCCTGTGGGGGTTTGTGTAGGAAGAGGAACGGGCCGCGTCCCACTGCCCGGCTCCTGGTGCCTGGCTAGCTTATACCCGAAATAATCACATGGAAATTGTATTAATTAAATTACTGCCTGGCCCATTATATCTAGCCTCTTCTTGGCCAACTCTCACTCTTGATCTAACCCATTTCTATTAATCTGTGTTCACCATGAGGTCGTGGCTTACTGGGAAAGCTTCTAACCAGCATCAGTCTTGGACAGGAGAACCATGGCGTCTGCCACATTACCTTCTTCCCAGCATTCTGTTCTGTCTACTCTGCCTACCTGATCTCTGCCCTATCAAAAGGCCAAAGCAGTTTTCTTTATTCACCAATGAAAGCAACACAAATACAGAAGAACCTCCTACAGGTTTGTTTTGATCACCTTAGTCTGTGTGGGAAGACTCAGCCTGAAATGGCTGGCAACATTCCTTGGTTTGGGACTCTACTGTTTAAGAGTAGAGAAAACTAACAGAGCACTAAGCATACGTGCATTCTTTCCCCTCTCTTTCTGATCTTTACTGTGGATGTTACTGGCCGCTTCAAGCTCCTGCTGTTTTGACTTCCCTGCCATGATGGCCGTATCCTGAAACTGTGAGCTGAAATGAACTTGCTCCATTAGGCTGTTCCTTGTCATACCAACAGAAACCAAACTAGGTCAAATGACAATTAAATTCCACCATGAGCGGAGGAGAGACCACTCAAGCCAGAGTTAGCTGAGGGTTTTTTCTGTTCGACCTTTATTGAATGGAGAAAAGTTCCTCCTATACCTATTTGAAAAAAATTTTACCTTAGAGTTTTAATCATGAATGAATGCAACTGTTTTCATTGCTTTTTCTGTCTATTTAGATGATAATGTATTTTTTCTTTCAAATGTTGTACCACATTGATATATGTGCGTATGCTAAACCTTTGTCTTTGAGAAACACCACTCCATCCTAGTATCTGATATTGTAAGTGTGCTCTTAAGTTTGGTTTGCTAGTGTTTTATTGAGGATTTTCTCAGCTCTATCCACTAGGGATACTGGCCTCTTGTTTTGTTTTATTATGTGTTTGACTTGGATCAGTGTGATGCTGTCCTCCAAAAGTGAATTTAGGAGTATAATGGTGTAGGAGGTCCTTCTGTCTTTGTGTTGCTTTCATTGGTTAATAAAGAAACTGCCTTGGCCTAGTTGATAGGGCAGAACTTAGGTAGGTGAGAAAGACAGAACTGAATGTTGGGAGGAAGAAAGGCAGAGAGAGAGAGAGAGAGTCTCCATGGATCCTCTGCCTGAGATGGATGCTGGTTAGAATCTTGCTGGTAAGTCACTGCCACGTGGCAATACACAGATTAATAGAAATGGGTTAAATCAAGATGTGAGAATTAGCCAATAAGAAGTTTGAGCTAATGGGTTAAGCAATGTTTTAATTAATATAGTTTCTGTGTGGTTATTTCAGGGCTAAGCTAGCTGGGTGGCTGAGACAAACAAGTGGCCCCTCCTTGCAACAGTATTCTTTTTATATATTTTTTTAAATGGAGAAAGAGTGACATCAGTTTTTTCAATTAAAGCCATCTGACCGTTGGTTTTCTTTTGCTCAGAGATTTTTGAGTGGTAATCCTGTCTCTTGTTTTGTTATTGATCTGCTCAGGTTTCCCATTTCTTCTTATTTCAGGCATGACTTCATTTTTGGGATAAGGTTTTGTAGTTTATTGGAATTAGTTCTTCCTACTAGTGTCTTATAATTATTTTTACTTTTGTGATGCCAACTGTAATGTTCCCTTTTAAGTTCTGATTTTAGTTTTTTTTTAGAGGCTTTTACCCCCCCCCATTGTTTAAAAACTCGAGATGCAATCTTGCTGTGTTCTAAAGCTGGCTGGGCATCCCCGGAGCTGGGATTCCAGGTGCACTGCTGTATTCAGCTGCGTGGCTCCTGGGATTCTGGGCACACCGCTGCATTCTGCTGCATGGCTCCTGGGATTCCAGGGTGCACCGCTGCATTCAGCTGCATGGCTCCTGGGATTCCAGGGTGCACTGCTGCGTTCAGCTGCATAGCTCCTGGGATTCCGGGTGCACCGCTGCATTCAGCTACATGGCTCCTTGTCAATGGCACTGATTTCTTAGCAGCTTTCCCATGTACCCCCTTTTTCTTGACAGTCTGTAGATTTTCCTAATCTTCCCACTCTTCTCACCACCTCACCCTCCCACCCCAGTTCTTATGGCATATTTGGCTAAAAGTGGCCAATGCACACTGCAGCCTAAATGCTACTTCTTTGGAATTTTCTCTGCCAAGTAAAGCATTCTGTCTCTTTTAAAGTCTGACTGGCAAAAGTCCCAGGGCACATATAACATTCATCCTAATATTTTTACATGTGTATGTCTGCATGCATGTATGTATGTGCATCATGTGTATGCCTACTGCCTGCAGCGGTCAGAAGAGAGTGCTAGATTCCCTGGAAGTGGAGTTAAGAATGGTCGTAAGCACCCAAGTGGTTGCTGGGAACTGAGCCCAGGTCCTCTGTAAGAACAGCAAGTGCTCTTAACCACTGAACCATCTCTCCACTTCCACTCTAATTCTTGTATATGGTTAACAAGTGTGGTCTGTAGGCTAACTCCCAAGAGTCCTTATAAGCTTTCCTATTTTAGTCTTCCTTACTGCACTCCTTGTAACAAATGGCCTATCATGTTGTTCTAATTATCTAGTCAGCAAGCACACTGTCTTCTGTGTATAAATCAGAGTGATAAAAAGAAATAAAACACAACTTCTGTTTATGTTATTTGCATGCTCCTTGTGATATAACACATTCAGGAACGGACTTAGGTAACTTAATGTAGCTATTGAATTATTCCATAGAAAAAAATAAAAGAGCTGAATAGAGAGCTTTAACTTATCTATTAAACAGGAACTAAAATTTAGTAGTACTAGGTTATGTTAATATTCAGCACCTGATATATATTTTAATATAACTTTATACTTTTACATACTGTTATAAAATTTGAAAGGCATATATTTCAGTAATACTATATATTTCAATGTTTTTATTTATACAGTATAAGAAACTTCTTAGTTTTGATGATGCTAATTTAGGAGTTCTTCAAAGATTTATAGCTGGCTCCATGGCTGGTGCAACTTCCCAAACCTTTATTTATCCCATGGAGGTATGTATTATTTTAACATTTTAATAAAAATCATGCTTTTAATGCAACTAACAATCAGAAATGACTTCCTGGTCATTATAATAACTTTGTAAGATTTGAATGTTGTATAAAGTATCAGTCTCAATATACTTTGATTTGTTTAAGACAAATGGTATTATAGTAGATCAAGAAAATACATTTATCTATTTCGTCACTTGGTAGGCAAATATGGATTGAATGCATGCTAAGCTTACAATATTCTGCTAGGTACCATGGAGGATCCAAGGGAGACTCAGATGGGGATTTTGATCATGTATTCCATGATCTATAAGGGAAAATAAAACATATACATTCATATCAATGATCCAAATTGAAAAAAGTTGTAGAAGATAGCTCATTATATAGTGCTATGGAAACTCAAAGGGTAGAATTTATTTATTTCTAGTTAAGAATTCCATGAGAGACATGAAGAGACAGTGTGACCACAGCATAGGCTTTGAACATGAGGGACATGAAGAGACAGTGTGACCACAGCATAGGCTTTGAACATGAGGGACATGAAGAGAACGTGTGACCACAGCATAGGCTTTGAACATGAGGGATTAGGAAGAAAGGCACTTTTGGTGGAAGTAACATGTTTAACAAAGGAAAGGAAGTTTTAATAAACAGACACTTAGCCTTAGACTGCTCATTTGTTTGGAGTGTTTTTTATTGTTGTTGTTTGTGTTTGGTTATTTGATACAGTATCTCACTCTATAGCCCAAGTTGTCCTGGACGTCACTATTCAGCTAGGCTAACATCAAATTTATGGCAATTCCCTTGTCCTTGTCTCCTGAGTGTTGAGATTACAGGCAGAAGCCACTGGGGATTCTATGATTTCCGTAAAATTTGTAAGCATGATAGAACAGACCTCACAAGATTGTTCCCCAAGTCCAGTGAATCTAATCAATATGCCTTTATTACATTCTTTCCCACCCAGGTGATAAAGACCAAGCTGATTTTAGGTAAAACTGGCGAGTATTCTGGGATTGTTGATTGTTGCAGGAAGCTTCTGAAGACAGAGGGCATTCAGGCCTTTTGCAAAGGCTATGTTCCCAACCTGATAGGTATCATACCATATGCAGGCTTAGATCTTGCCATCTTTGAGGTGAGTTCATTTTTGACATATGTAATTATGCATTGTATTTGATAATGTTACATAAGATTTTTATTCTGAAATATAGATATGGCATTGCTGAAATAGCTTCTGATCAAGAATCAAATTGAGTGTTTTTATTTGCCTTTATCTTAGACATCTATCTGGTAATCTAGTCATTTTTGCTTTTGATTTTTGTTTGTTTTTTTTGTAACTTACTTTTTGGAAGTGATGACTATAGACATAACTTCTGATAAAATGGTAGTTTTAAGCCTTGGGTGTGCATCAGAATCACTTACTTGTAGATCTTTAAAAGAATAGACCCCCTTGGCCACATCCTGAAGTATTCTGATTTAATTATTGCAGGAAGGCCTGGTGTAGCTGGAATTTACTTTGGGCCACCAACCAGCTCACAAATAAAGACATGGAGACTTATTAATTGTGAATGCTTGGCCTTAACTTAGGCTTGTCTCACTAGCTCTTTTAACTTAATTTAACCTGTTAATTTAATTAATTTAACTATTCATCTACATTTTTCCTTGGGGATTTTTTTTTTACCTTTCTTTCATTCTGTATATCCTGCTCTCCTTCCCGCTCTGTGTCTGTCTGTCTGGCCCGAGGCGTCTCCCTAGCATCTCTTTTTCTTTCTTTCTTCCCAAGCCTAAATTCCTCCTCCTATTTACTCTCCCTGCCTGTAAGTCCCACCAATAGTTCCTTTCTTGCTATTGGCTATTCAGCTTTTTATTAGACCAATCAGGTGCTTTAGGCAGGCAGGTAGAACAGCAACACACCTTTACATAATTAAACAAATGCAAACATCTTTACATAGCTAAACAAATATTCCTCAGCATAAACAAATGTAACACATCTTTACATAGCTAAACAAATGCAACACATCTTTGCATAGTTAAACAAATATTCCGCAAGAGCCTGGGATTTGGATTTCCTAACTGCCCAGAAGAATCTGATGCACAGGTAAGGTTGAGAAAACAGAACCATTCTTACATGGTTGTGAAGATTAGAATCAAGGAGGGGAATAAACATGGGTTAAAGATGAGAGCCAGCCTAGAAGTGAAACCCTGACCCTGGCACAGTGTTACCAGGCAGGGTCATGGGCATTTCATGGTCATGCCCATGCATTTGTCTCAGGACAGATTTGACTTTGGCATAAAAATAGTATTCTGTTAGTTCCTGTGAGAATATCCAGAATTTTAAAACCAAAACAAAGGAAAACAAGAGCAAAGCCAGGCAAAACTACATAAGAAACATAGACATCCAAATGCAGAGTGTGAAGCTCAGTTGCTAAACTTTATTCTACTTAGAGCTGCCAGATCAAAGGTCCTCTCTTCTCCACCAGCTTCTGAAGAATTACTGGCTGGAACACTACTCAGGAAACTCTGTGAACCCTGGCATAGCCATCGTACTGGGCTGCAGCACGCTGTCCCACACTTGTGGCCGGTTAGCCAGTTTCCCCCTGAACCTTCTTAGAACTCGCATGCAGGCAGGTGAGTTTTCTATCGTTTTAGATTAGTGAAGTCATCACTAAGGTAAGAGATATGTTTGAAATAAGTTTGAGTTGATGAGTTTAAAGGCAGAAAACCCATAGAATTGACAAATAAAGGAAAAGCTAGCCAATTTAAAATACTAGATCTGAATTTATTATTAAAGATTTATTTATTTTATTTTATGTGTATGAGTGTGTTGCTTACGTGTATCTACATGTACTACATAAGTGTAGTGGCTGAAGCAGCCAGAAGAGGGCAATAGATCTCTAGGAGCTGGAGTTATGGCTATGTGCCTCCATGTGGGTCCTGGGCACTGAACCTGGGTCCTCTGGAAGAGCAGCAAGTGCTCTTAACCATTGAGCCATCTTTCTTGGAACCTTTTGTAAGTTTCAGTTATTTTTTTTTCTTTTCAAAGTTCTGTCTGGGGCCCTCCACATTTGCTCCAGTTACTGATAGTCTCTTTAAGACTTTATTTAGGAAGTGCCATGTAGAACAATGGAAGGGGTTTCTTTCTTTACATCAAACCAGCGTCCAGTGCACAGAGGCAAGTCACTCTTCTTGGTTTTGCTACCACTGCTGTAAATTGCTTTTGGACTCTGTACTTCAGTCCACTCAGGGAATTGATATTAAGCACTGTGTGTTTTGTTTTTCTTGGTGAGACATTAGGGATTTAGATTTTAACAAATTAAAAAAAAACACGTTTTGAAGATGAAAAGGCAGCACAATGCTATTACCTTCTCGAGTGTATTAAGGGGTCTCGCAGTGGGTAATATGCTTTGACTTTTTCCTTCTCCCCATCTTTCTCAGTTAGGCTTTGGGCACAACTTTTATTGCATTTGAGATGGAGAATTTCTCTGTCTAGTATCGCTTATGCCTTTTCCTATTAAATGACCCTTCAGTCCGCCTTCCAATTGCCTCTGTGAAATCTCTCATAGAAGATTTGCAAGTTGTTCTAGGGACCTTTCTGCAGTGGTGAAATCATCTATATCTGTACTACCCAGTACAGTAGCCACTGATTACACGTGACTATCAGACATGTGAAATGTACTAATATGACTGAAGAGCAGAAATTTAGGTTTACTTAAATAGCCACAAGTGTAGTTACTACCCTATTGAGCAACATTGAATCATTCTATATATGAGTATCCTCTGAAATGATTGCAATTTCTATAAATTCTCATTACCTTTGGGATAGATTACTATGTAAATATTAAATATTGAATTATACTGTGCTTTAAAATTTATAGCTATCATGGAAAAGGAAACAATACCTATGTTGCAGCTCATTCAAGAAATATACACTAAAGAAGGAAAGAGGGGGTTTTTCAGGGGTCTCACCCCCAACGTCATCAAGCTGCTTCCTGCCGTGGGCATCAGCTGTGTGGCTCACGAACTAGTGAAACCTCTTTTTGGATTAACCTAGAAGTGCAATGTCAACTGCTGCCGTTGCTGTAACCACTATGGCATAAGATAATCCTGGGCTATAAGGTGACCTTGCTTTTTCCTAAAAGGAAAGAAATATTAACTAATTGTAAAATTACTTTGTCTTTATTATAAAATATGCAAATTAAATAATAACTTTGATAGAGTTCTTTAATAATTTAATCTCCTTTCCGATCCACAGAATTCCTATTTTACACTTCCTGTTACATTCTCCTTAATCCTAAAACCAGGTTTTGACTGCATGCTAATATATCATGGGTCACATAGGAAACATTTGGTAAGCTACATGAGAGTTTTCACTAGCATTCTCTTTTTAAGTTAAGCTTGAACATGTTTTACACAGTAAAGCAAATATCAGTGCATTTAAATTTGACGTTACAGTTAGTCTCTTCAGCAGAATAGATAATCCACTCCATAATGCCTTCTAGATTGTTATCAACCCTGCTTCCCTTGCTAGCCCTTTGTCCCTTCAGCTTCTGCACATCCTATCCCACTCACCCCCTGGAGATAGTTTTATCTAGACATCTTTGTAGACAAAAACTGCCTCCCTTGCCTAGCCTGGGGGAACTCCTGTCTATGTGATTTCCATAAACCTTGAGAATGAAAAGTTGGCAAGCATTTCTTAATTGTACCGTTTGTGTCCTCAAAAGTCCCTACTGTCTTCAGCTGTCTCAGGTGATCCAATTGAACTAGTTGCTGGAACTGGAGAGGGCTGGGGGCTAAGTATGAGACTCAGAGCATTATCCCCCAAGTTCCTCTTCTGAGTCATTGCCTTTTATTTGCACTGTGAGTGGGAGCTCCAGGGGTCATAAAATTGACTGAGCAATAATGCTATTATGACCTTACATTTCACTTTTAAATAAGCTGTCTACTGTCGGAACTCTGTTAATAGTTGGTTAGTTCTGATTTCATTTTTAACTTCACTAGCAAATATCAATTGTATAAAATGTCTGGGTCTACTCTTTCAGTTTCCGACATCATGCTATGTACTCTGATCACATTCAACAATAAACTTGGTCAAAAAGTGAGCAAAGGTCTTGGGTAGACATTTTCCCAAAGAAAGTATTGTACAAGTAACACAAATAAGCAAAGAAAAGCAACTTGACATTCCTGACTAGAAAGCAAATTAAAACCTAAATAAAATCTCATTTCACACCACCGTGATGGCTATTGAGAAAATCCAAGAGAACAGCAGCAAGTTCTGGTGAGGAAGCGGAGAAACTGGAGAGCACAGTGCCACTGCCATGGAGGACGGTTCCTCAGGAGATCTCATCCCTAAAAAGAGGGATGATTGTGTCACCTAGCAGTTTACGCTATTTCAAAAACAGTTCAAAGCAGGGGCTCAAGGACCTGCTTGCTTATTGATACTCATAGCAGCATTGCTTGCAATAACCAAAATGTGCAAGCCACGTGAAAGCCCATGTACAGGTGAATAAACTATGGCACATGCGTGTAGTGGAATACTATTTGTCTTTTTAAAAGAAAATCTTGATACATATTTCACTATGGGTGAATCTGGAGGATATTATAATAAGTGAAATAAATTTGTTACAAAGTATAAACACTGCGTGTTCACTCATATGAGGCACCAAGAGTGGTTAGGTTCATGGAGGCAGGCGGAATGGTGGCTACCGGTGGCTTGGGAGAGAGAGGTGGCAACTGGACTTAAAAATGGTTGTGAGCTGCCATGTGGGTTGTGAGGGTCCAAAAAGCCAATACATGCAGAAGAGACAGGTCCCAGTGCTATTATTGATGGCTTCTCAGTCCGTCCCCATTGGCAGCCACATTTAGAGAGTCCGGTTTGATCAAATGTTCGTTCAGTCCCGGTCCAGCTGGATTTGGTGAGCTCCCATTAGATCAGGCACACTGTCTCAGTGGGTGGACCAACCCCTCGCAGTCCTGACTTCCTTGCTCATCTTATCCTTAACTGGACCTTGGGAGCTCAGTCCATTGCTCTGATGTGGATGTGGGTCTCTGTATCTCCATCCATTGGACGAAATTTCTATGGTGGTATTCAAGATATTCATCAGTGGGACAAGGCCAGTTCAGGCACCCTCTCCTCTGCTGCCCAAGGACCTAGCTGGGGACATCCCTGTGGACACCTGGGATCCCCTCTAGAGCTAAGTTTCTTGCCCACCCTAAAATGGCTCCCTTAATGTAGATATCTTCTTCCCTGCTCCAATATCTGCCCTTCCTCCATCTCCACCCTCCCACTCCTCCAAGCTCTCCCCAGTCCTTCCCTTCTCCCTTCTCCTTCCCCCTCTCCCCTTCCCTCAACCCCACCCCTATCCCCACCCCCTTGCTCCCAACTTTTGCCCGGCTATCTTGTTTGCTTCCAATTTCCAGGAGGATCTATATATGTTTTTCTTTGGGTTCACCTTGCTATTTGGCTTCTCTAGGGTCAATGTCCTTTGTTTATGGCTTCTCTAGGCTTAATGTCCTTTGTTTTGGCTAGATTCCACTAATGAGTGAGTACATACCATATTCATCTTTTTGGGTCTGGGTTATCTCACTAAGGATAGTGTTTTCTATTTCCATCCAGGGGAAGGGTTATTATTCCATCTCTTGTTAGCAGCCTTTTTCCAACCTTAATTACAGCCTTTCTTCTTAGAATGTTGATTATTATTACAATAGTACCTAACTCTAAGATGATTCAGGGAAGTAGTTTATATAAAATAATTAATGTTATTGTCCTTCTTTCTCTTACCTTTTATGTGTTCTTGTATGTGCGTTCACATGTGTGGGTGTGCATGTGGAGGCCAGAAGGGACATTAGGTATCTTACTTAATCATTCCCCACCTTATTTAAATTTTTATTAGATTGTGTACGTGTGCACGTGTGCGTGCACACATGCAAATGACAAGGCATGTGTCACTTGCTGGGGGTCATTTCTTTCTTCTCACCCTGTGGGTCCCAAGGATCGAATTCAGGTCACCAGGATTAACAACAGGTGTCTTTACTTGCTGAGCCATCTCCAGGGCTCGCCACCTTATTTTTTTTTTGAGACAGAGTCTCTCATAAACCTGGAGTTTGCCTATTCAGGCAAGATTTGGTGGGGTAGCAAGCCGAGAGATGCCCTGTCTCTGCCTTAGAGCACTGGGATTATAAGTGTGCTCTGCCATTTATTTATTTAGTCATTTATTTATTTATTTGTTAATGTGGGAGCAAGGGGAATTGAATTCAGGTCCTCATGCTTAGAAGGCAAACATTTTACTGACTGAGACATTCTCCCAGTTCTCCTCATCCCTAATCCTGTATTGCATTGTAACTTAATGTGCTATTAATTTACCTTCTAAAGCAGCAAAGCTTCTTAGGAGCTTTGTTTCAATAGCTTAACCTGCATCACTGTCCTGGACTGTAATGAAACTCTAGCCAAGAGTTGCCTTTTCCTTCTTTTGTCATTGTTTCTAGCTCAAGCATAGTCAGATTAAGTCCTGGCTACTCCCAGTGACTCTTTGAACCTTTTCTTCCTCTGGAGAGTATGAGAGTTAGGCAGTAAACAAAGCTGAGCGTGTCTCTGAGTAAGAACGAAGATGATGGCTGCAGTGCACCGCGTCTGCAGAGTCATCTCATACACGGGGTGTTGTTCCTGGGTCTGCAAGGAGAAAGGCAGTCAAGCTTGGTCAAAGTTCAGGGTGTTTTAGAGAGTGTTTTATACTGGGCAAGTCTGGAACCCCAGTGAGCTTTTTCAGTAGAATATATTCCACAGGTAGCTAAGAAAATATCAATCATTGCATGTCCATTCTGTACATCAGGCCTTGCCTTCAATGCTTGTGTGGGACACTTCTAACATAAAAATGAAGGAATAAATGTATTTGGAATGTTAAGTTTGTTCTTCATGACTGATAGAAGATTCAGGAAAGTTAACTTATACAGCGGCTTAGTGAAACCAGCTTAATTCAGCCTGTGATGTTAGGCGAAGGATGGATCACGTGACACCCTCAGCATGCCCTTTCCTTTTCCCCATCAGACTGTGGGTGTATGTATAGAACAGCCTCTGCCTTCACCCACCTCTTCCTGCCAGCTTCCCAGTCAAATCTCTGCCTCCTTGCTACAATGCCAGCAGCATCACTGGAGACTGGCATGGAGGGAATGCAGGAGTTCTCTGCTGTCACCTCATTCCTGGCCACCAATTGAACATCAGCTACAGTGTTCCTTCCTTCCCCATTGTCTGGGTGGCTTTTACTATACCACACTGCTGACCTCGTGAAAGTGTTAGGTAAACCATGGGTTGTTTCTGTGGATCTGGTTTTACCTAGTTTGCTCCTGAGAAGGAAAATGTGTTACAAGTAAACCCATCTTAGAAGGAAAGGAACTTTTTTTTTTTTTAAAGAATATTGGAACTTTCTTTGCTTCAACAGCCAATTTGCAAGCCCATGAAACACAGAAAAGAAACAGCCCATGTATTCTCATTAACAGATTCCATCTGAATTTTACCTGCTCTCCAAATGATAGCTTGAACTTCTCTTATTTCTGGTCTTCTTCAACCACAAACATTGTTTCAGTCATTTCCCCCGCTTTCACTATCTTTGCAAATCTAAAGGTTACAGACTGTAGAATATTCTGCTTTGGTCTATCTGGCGTGTCCTCTTGACGGCATTCTCCAGGCTGTTCTCCTGTATGGAGCTACTCACTCAACCCAACCAGGCATCCTGCTCAACCCCCTTTGATTCCTGCCACACAACTTGCACCTCTCAGACCTGCCTGGTCACTCCTCACTTGTAAGGAAGATAGGAAAGGAAAAGGAAGGAAGAGGGAAGGAGAGAGGGAAGTCGAGAGGGAGGCATGAATGAATAGAGATGGCGAGAGGAAGGGAGGAAGCACAGAGGGAAGAGGGACCATAGGTATTTATAAATGAAGTAGAAATATAAAAAATTGATCAATTGTCTATAATTACTGTTATTAAAAAGATTCGAATTATTTACACTAAATGTATAGTTCTCAGGACATAGTTCAAATGAATGTTGAAACACTGAAGTCTTAGCACAGCCATTATAATTCTATTATTTAAAACAATTACAGTTATTTTAAAATGTGAAGTATTCACGCGATTTAGTAATGGTGGTGATTTTAGTAATTTAGTGCCATCTTTTCACAATTGGGACTTGTTGGCATTTCTTTTGGGGATGGCATGGGTTGGTAGATAGTCTGGACAAGAGACAGAGTTCATGTATCTTTTAACCTGGAATTCTGACTTCTAAATGACTTAGAGAATATGATAGATTTCCAATTAGCTCAATGTGATATGAATGAGCCTAAACCTAAAGTGATTATCTCCTCGCTGCATTGCTAGGACATCCAGGCTCCTATTTTGCTGCATGATAAAAATCACCTTTCCTGTGATATAGCTGTGTAGTGAAGCTGCAAACACATGATAGAATCAGTCCTCCTGGAGCGGCTGATGATTTGTCTTTATCAGGGCAATCAGCAGCTATCAATAAGAACACACATGTTTACCTGCACAAACTGTGAGACTCTAGAGTGGTTATTCAAGCAGATCTGCTACCACTCCAAGGAATCCAGGGTAGGTGCTGAAGTCTTCAAGAACCAAAATTGATGAAGTCAAAAAAAAGGCGCTGTTTCCATGGAAATGAAGGGCACGGGCAGGCCAGGGCCCTTTAAAGCAGAAGTGCTGAATTAGGCTGAATGCTAGATTCTCTTCCTGACCACAGAAATGAGCGAAGTAAAACAAATATGAGCCCAGGGTTTTCTGTGTAGCCTTCCTGGGAGCCCTTGCCTTGTGAGCCTTACCGACAAACACAGGAAAGGAAGCCCTCTTGTGGAGAGGTCTCAAGTCCATGAACGTTTTCTTCTCCTGTGCAGAAACTGGCTATGATTGTTATCTGTGTGTTAGCCATCCTTCACCATCATAGCTAACAGCAGAGATAGTCAGTTTGTAAGTAGGGAAAGGTTCTCCTGGGGTTAAGGTTTCAGAGGTTCCAGTCTATAGTCACCTGACCCCACTACTTATAGGCCACTGTGGGGGTGAGGGACATGGAGGGTGGGGACCGGGGTGGTTGCTGGTGTGTGTGTGTGTGTGTGTGTGCATGTGTGTGCGCGTGTGTGTGTAGGTGACAATAGTGGAAAGTGCAGGGTGGAATAAAACCTCTCACTGTTGGGAATATTATTTTCAGGTGTGTTACTTTGATTACGCTGCATTTCTTTAACTCTGTGAAGCTGTGATTCTTTGCTTGTCTGGAACATCTGATGGTCTAATAAAGATCTGAATGGCCAATAGTGAGGCGGAAGAAAGGATAGGCGAGGCTGGCAAGTAGAAAGAATATATAGAAAGAAATCTGGGAGAAAGGGATTCTGAGTAGCACTCTGAGAAGGAGAAAGACATCAGGGGTGACCCACCCAGCTACACAGCAATCCATGGAATAAGAGTAAGATTTACAGAAGTGAGAGAACAGGAAAAGTCCAGAGGCAAAAGGTAGATGGGGTAATAGAAGTTAAGGAAAGTGGGCAAGAAACAAACCAAGCTAAGGCTGGACATTTATAACTAAAAATAAGACTCCATGTGTGATTCATTTGGGAGCTGGGTGGTGGCAGGTGCCCCCCCCACCAAGAGTCCTAAGAGCATAACATCCCACCTCCCAGCTGGTAAGCTAGAATCAGAGTCTGGGGTTCTACAGCCTCCATGGTTCAGTTCTCCCCCACTGGCCTGAAGACCTCACAGTAGGCTGCACCCCTAAAAGTCTCTACCCCCTCTCCACAGTGCTAAGCTTAGGACCAAGGCTTTAATACAGGCCTTTCTGGGGGCATCCATATCCAAACTACAGCAATTGTGCTTGGTGTTTCTCAATCCACTGAACATACATTTGTAAAACATATTTCCAGATGATTAGAAGATTGCCCTAAGTTTTTTAAAAATTAGATTCAACGAACAAAAAGCCGATAGAATTTCTGAATCTTCCCAATGTCTTACTCACCTCAGGTACACACTTATTTTCTTCTTCCCAAAGCATCCACTGCTCTTGATCAGTGTGATTTCTGTGCAGGAAATTTCTGATCAGGCTGGCCTCGAACTCACAGAGATTAGCCTATCTCTGCCTCCCGAGCATTTTGTTCATGTTTAAGACTGATTTTAAAGTCTGCTTTATTGCAAATCTTTACACAGAACAAAACAAACCCACATAGGTTTCTGATGAGCACACATTGTGTAACCACCCTCATAATCAAGGTCTCGGAAAGTCCCATCACCCCATCCCTATGTTGCCCTTTGCTCTTTAATATCACACCCCACAATAAAAATAACTCACAACTCCACAGCTCCTGATCTGTTTCTGCCCCTATATGTATAGTTTTGTTCTTTCCAGTTCAGTCCAATCATGCGAGCTGCTTTTCAATACTGAGAGGCATTTCCACGTGTGAACGCAGCACTGACTGTTCTGGAGCTCGTGGTTATTTCTGGGTTGGCAAGTGTCGTCCCAAGATGAGCGGGTTTCCAGGGAGGGCCTTAGGAGCCCTTTTCAAGCAGAGGTAACAAGAGCAGATGGTGTCTGAGAGCTTTTCCCGAGGAAGGGGCTAATTCCCAAGTCTACAATGTGGACACAATAGAAGCACAGGAATGGGTTTCAGGATCATTTTTATTAACAGCGGCAGTCCTTATCTACAGACTTAATATTCATACACTATGTTTTAAACAGACTGGTGGGGAAGGAGGTAAATTCAAGATCTTAGACCCCGGCTTTTGAAGAAACAAGTGATTTTAGTTTCTGTTCTAAATTCCCGAAGACAACGGGATATAACCAGTTTCTACTAAGTAGAGCGATTGAAGTAAGACTATTCCAAGAATGGCATACCACCTGATGGCGAGGCAGCTGTTCATATTCTCATTTGACTGACGAAAGGCTATGCAGGGAATCAGGACTCGGATTTTCTCTCTGTAGATCCAATGTAGTTATCCTAGGAACTGTCTCACTTGAGCAATAAATGCTAAACCTCAAAACAACACCTGTCTTGAGGGGAAGGAGCGAAAGTTTCTCTGTGTGATGTGGGAAGGTACCCACTGTGCGCCGTCTCCCCTCCTCTCCAAGGCCTCCTGGGCGACCGAAGCTCTTCTCTGAAAAAAGACCTCTAGTAAGTCCCTCTGCTCCTTTTGGTCTGTTAGACCTTTTCACATTTAACTCATCGTCCCAGTTACCCACCCATAGCCATCTTCTGGTGAACACAAACGGCAGTTCTCCAACTCTTCCAGTCCAATGGGCCTTTGAGGCTGAGCAAACTGCCCTTCAAAACACCTCCTCCCCCCGGGCTTTAATATGCTGGCGGCAAAGCTTGCAGCTTTGAGGGGCTTCGGACAGAACAGAAACCTTTTCAGAGCCCCTAGCAACCCATCCCTCCTGCCTGTACGTTTTGGGGGCTGGAATCTGGCCCAGCCCGTCCCAGCAGCCAAGCCAGGCCTGGGCCAGCTCCGCCCCGAGCAGCAGCTGGGCGGCCACACCCTGTGCCGAGCTGGGTTCCTGTGAGCCAGAAGCCTCGCCCCCCGACGACGTTCCGGAGGCTCTGCGGCTGCCGCCCCACCCAGTTAGACCTCGCCACCCCGGTCGCGCTCGGCCCCCCGCAGCCCGCGGTTACTTCCCCGGGACCATGAGGCGCTGGCTGCGGTCCTTCTTGCTGCCTACCGCCGCCTGCCAGGACGCGGAGCCGCCCACGCGCTACGAGACGCTCTTCCGGGCGCTGGACCGCAATGGGGACGGCGTGGTGGACATCGGAGAGTTGCAGCAGGGGCTGCAGAGCCTGGGCATCCCACTGGGCCAGGACGCCGAGGAGGTGGGTCGCCAGGGGCGCTGGGGAGGCTGCCGGCGCTCCGGGACCGAGCCAGGTACCGGGAGGGCGGTGGCCTGAGGCCAAGCAAGGAGGCGGAACTATGCCCGCCAGCGGCTGGAAGAGCTCCGGAGAGTTGAATCTGGAAGGCGGGCGGGTAGTTTTCCAGATAAGTGTAACACACTTAAAACTTCCAAAGCTTTCGTTCTGAGAGCATCTCTAGTTCTTGGTTCTTCACTTGTCCCGACCTTTGCAAACAATGCATGGCTGTTCCGCAGTCAGGCTTCTTTAAGTTAGGTGAAAGAGACACTTTGTGTCCCTTGGAAGCAGCTTTGTTACAACTACTAACTAGGGTTTTGTTTCAAAAACGGGTTTAAACCAGCAGCACTCCCAGCCGCTGGTTGAGGTGGAAATGCCACATTCCGTTTTTATGACATTCCAAGTTAGTGCCCTAAGTACACACATTGATCTGAAGGGTTGACCTGTTGTAAAGTAATTGTTCTTTCTCTGAGTCATGTAAATTGTGCCCCTGACATCCAGGCCCCTTGGCAGGGTGGACACACTGAACCTGGAACTTGTCCAGCCTGTTGCTGTGCAAGAGGACACTGGCTTTTCCTAGCCCAAGAGGAACGTGCTTGAGTTACTGCAGGGGCCACCAACTGTTTTGTATCTATATTTGAAACTCTTTCAGTGTCAATGCCCTTAATAAGAGGCCTCTTCACTTTACTACATTCTTTTAGTAAGTTAAACCTTTTTTTCTTTTTGGAAGCTGCCCATTCTGCCCAATGTATTATTATATATTTCATTTCTGATCTCTGTTCCTTCCCCTTCTCCATGCTGGCCGTAGGTTTGCCTATTTAATACACAGTCTGAAAGAACCAACTTTGGGTACTTTTTGCAGAGTGTGTCTGTTCTGCTTAATCTGGGTTGACTCATTTCCTCCAATTTCTTGAATCGAAGGTCTGACTTGCTAATCTTGAGTGATAGCATCTCTTAGCCTCTCCATAGCTGCATCTCACAGGTATGTTGAGGGTTATTTATTTATTTATTTTTTGAGGCAGGGTTTCTCTCTGTAACAGCCCTGGCTGTCCTGGAACTCACTCTGTAGACCAACCTGGCCTCGAACTCACAGAGATCTGTCTGCCTCTGCCTCCTGAGTGCTGGGATTAAAGGCGTGCACCACCACCGCCCTGAGGGTTAGTTGTTTTTATTATTCTCCTCCAGGTGATTTCTAGCCGCTGGTATGATTTCTTTGACTCAGGTTTCATTTTAAGTGTGCTTTAAATTTCCTAATATGTTTTTTGAAACTATGAATAAAGTAGACAAAGCGTCTGGTGAGATTTTAAAAAGAGAGGGATTAGCCAGGCATGATGGGGCATGCCTATAATCCCAGAACTCTGGAAGCTGAGGCAGGAGAATTGCTGTAAGTTACAGGTCAGCTTGGGCTCTGTCCTCCTCTTATCTAAGTCAAACTTGAGTGAACTGAAACAAACAGCAACGACAAAAGCTCAAAACCCCGGACCTCACAATAACAACAAATCACGAGATAAAGTCTTTAATTTTTCAAAATTTATTATATATAAAATAAATTATGTAAAAACTATGTGTATATGGGCAGCTCATGTTTATCACTGATAAGTGTATATATTTTGTGCATATATAAACTATATTTTGCTCAGATGTATAGTGTCACTATTGGTGTCGTGCCTGGCGTATGATCAAACTATTCCCAGCACTAATGCACTCCTCTGCAGAAGGCTAGTAATAGTTATTCCTCAATGATAAACAAATATTTTTCTACAACATTTGTAGTATTTTAGTTTAGGAACATAAATGCATGTTATTTTTATAGTTAAGGGGAAGTTATTTTTATTTTGAATAACTCGCACCTTCTCTGTGGTGTGTCTTCCTGAACCACCTTCCAGGGATGAGCTGACTGTGTACTGCTGTGTGTGGCTCCCTTACCTCACATTACCACTTTTATGATTGCGAGTGGTATTAACTTATTAATCAGTACGACCTCCAATAAGCCCAGCATTTAGGATTGACAATTCTGTCTCTCTCATTGGATCAAAGTGATATCAAAGGTTTTAGGGCTAGCATCTGAAATACACTGACATGGCAGTGACCTGTCTTTTAATAATTAAAAAAAAGACAAAATTAAACTTTAAATCAGTTATATTGCTTTTATATACTTATTTATTTGTACGTGTGTGCACACATGCTTGTGTGGGAAGCGTTGCATGTCTATGGAGGTCAGAGGACAGCTTCTCCCTTTTACCAAGTGAACTCCCAGGAGTTCAGGCCTTGGTGGCAAGTGCCTTTTCCTTCTGTGTTGTCCTCTACGCCCCACTTGTTAGTGTTTCCATTTTCATCATAAGTAGGACCAGCTAGCCAAAACCATGCTGGGGAAAATCAGATCAACATGTGGTATGTGATATGGCAGGTGGATTCCTGGGCCATGGGCCAGCTTATACGCCTTATTTGCTGTGGTCTGGGCACACATAACTTGTCTATGTTTCCACTTCAGGCCATTTCTCCTCACAAATGCAGTGAATACCACTCTAGACACATACTAGGATGATTCTTCTTCTCTTTGTTTCCCAAGTCTCCTTCTCCTGTCCTGCAGGATGGCGGCTCTGGTTGTTCTGAGGTCAGGGATCCTCAGCTGACCAGACTTCAGCTGTCCCTCCTCATTCACAGAGGAGTGGGATTTGGATAAGAGCTTCATTCAACACAGGAGTTCCTAAAAAGTCTAGGCTAGGCTGGTAGGGAATTAGCCAATGGTATTGAAGAGAGGACGAGAGGACACTTGTGTTGGGGAGAAGTGGCCCCAGTTCCAGTTCCCCACAGAATCCTGTCACTGCCTGGAGCAGCCCAGGGACAGAACACCTTTTCAATGTATCAGAAGGTGCCATGGCTGGAGACCAGAGGATGCCAGTCAGCTGTGTCTCCCATGCAGAATCCCTTGAAGGGGAATAATCTCACCATCCATGGGCCATGATTCCTACAATACACAAGAACTTTCTGCAGCCCTCAATAATTTTCAAGATTCTAAAAGGATCTGGAGACCAAAGAGGTTGTTAATTGTTGCTGTGCAGAATTTTTAATGATTGTGTGATATGCTACTTTATGTTTATATAATATTATTGCCAATACTCTGATTGCTATTTAGCTTATTGATAGTTTTAAAACTGTGTCAAATAAAATTACATCAGAATCCTTTTGTTTTTATTTTTTTGTCTCATTTGGTCCAGTTATTTTCATAAGATACATTTTTTAACTTTTTGAGCTTATACTGTAGTTACAATGTTATCCCTTCCTTTTTCTCCCTTCAGAATCTCCTATACATTCCTCCTTGCTTTCCTCCAAATATAAATGTGTGTGTGTGTGTGTGTGTGTGTGTATGCATACACACACATATGTAGAAATATAACCCAGTCAGTCTGTACAATGCTACTTTTGCTTGCATGTTTTCAGGGCTGACTATTTGGTATTGTGTGTGTTCTTCCTTGGAGAAGACCATTTCTCCCGCTTTTAGCATTCCTTATTTGCCCATAGGTCCCTGTGTAGGGGTGAGGCCTCATGGCCTCTTCTCTATTCACTTAAGCCTGTCTATTATCCTTGTTCAGCTCATATTTGATAGCCATTTTGACTTTATTGATGAGATTTTGGCGAGGTTTTGTGGATGTCATTTCTGACATTGCTGGGAGACAGAATCTCATAGCACACGCCCTGATCTTCTGGCTCTTACAATCTTTCCTCCCCGTCTTCTGCCCTGTTTCCTGAACCTTAGGTGTGGGACTGTATCGTAGATGTATCTGTTAGGACTGGACAACTCTGCAGTTTGATTGGTTATGGTTTTCTGTAGTGGTCTCTGTCTGTTGCAAGGAGACGTTTCCTTGTTGAGGGGTGAACACTGCAACCACACCTATCTGTAGGTAGGTGTAAGGACAGATGTCTAAACTGTCATTAGCGATTATGTGGGTTTAGTAAATTAGTACTTGCAGATTCCTCCTCAAATATCCATGGCTTCACTAGCACTGAGTAGTAAGGTACTTTTCCTGTCCCAGACATGTTTGCCCTCCTGTTGAGCGGGTCTTAAATCCAGTCAGAGAGTTGTTAGTTAGCACCAAGGTAGGCATGTTCGTAACTACTGCACCCGTAGGATGATTGTGCCATTCTGGTTGTTACTGTGGTTCAGTGGTGTCACAGCAAGATTGGGCAGTTGGTGGCTTCCCTCCTTGGGAGCTTGAGTGACATCTTCTGGTGGAATGAAGCCCAATCTTCAGAGAAGAGGCCAGCAGGTCAAGTCCAGTACAAGGGCCCCTGGGCCCTGTTTCTGAAGTGCATGGTGTCTTCTGCGATAGGGATTTCAAGGGCAATAGCGATGGGCAGTAATTTTTTTCTTTTTGGAGTCTCTTGGACATCACTGGCCAACCACTCAGAAGAGGCCTTCTCATGTCTAGCTAGGTGGTCCTTGGTTCTTGGAGGGAGCATTGTCATGCCAGATGAGAAAAGTTCATTGAACATGTAAATGTGGATCTCTATGAGTTCCTGGTCAGCCAGGTTTACAAACTGAATTGCAGGACAGTCAGGGTGGTTATACAGAGAAACTCAGCTTTGAAAAACCAAAATAAATAAATAAATAAATAAATAAATAAAAGAAAAGAAAAAAGAAAATCAAAACCAAACTAAAATAAGAAAACCCACCAGACAAAACAAAAACCAAAACCACGCCCCCAAACTATAAATTCATATTTATACACAGAATTTCATGCTTTAGAACTAGTTTTAGGTAAATAGTTAATGGTACGATTTTATGGCTTTTCAGACATCCTTACTGTTATCTTACCTCCTTCCGTCTTTACCTTCCCACCTTTCTAAAAGCCCCCTTTCGTCTATCCCCATCAGAGCCCAGGTATCCTGCCATTCCCCTTTACCTTCTTCCGTCCTTCTTCTGCATTTGCTTCCCTTCCCCTCCCTGAAGAGCCCCCTTTCTCTTTTCCCTCATCAGGTCACTAGTGCACTGCTATCCCTCTCTACTGCTCCACCACACCCTATCCTGGCAATGATCCTGTTTTACTCTTCTAGTTTTTTAGTTACTCTAGGCTATGGATTCATAGCCGAAGATTTGAAGGTATGAGCCCCCAACGAGAGAAAACATGATGTTTGTCTTCCTGGGTCTGGGTTTCCTCACTCAGTATGATTGTTTCTAGTTCTATTCATTTACCTACAAATCTATGTGTACCAGGCTTTTTCTTTTGGGCCACCAACAAGCTCCTAAATCATGATGCTGAGACTTATTATTAGTTTTGAATGCTCGACCTAGCTTGGGCTCACTTCTGGCTAGCTCTTTTTAAAAAATATTATGTATACAATATTCTGTCTGCATGTCTGTCTGCAGGCCAGAAGAGGGCACCAGACTGCATTACAGATGGCTGTGAGCCACCATGTGGTTGCTGGGAATTGAACTCAGGACCTTTGAAAGAGCAGGCAATGCTCTTAACCTCTGAGCCCCTCTGGCTACTCTTTTAACTTAAATATTAACCTGTTTCTCTTTATCTGTGGTTTTTTTTTCCTCCTTCGAGACAGGGTTTCTCTGTAGCTTTGGAGCCTGTCCTGGAACTCACTCTGTAGACCAGGCTGGTCCCAAACTCACAGAGATCTGCCTGCCTCTGCCTCTCGAGTGCTGGGATTAAAAGTGTGCACCACCACTGCCCGGCTTTATCTACATTTTTAACCTCAGGGCTTTTTAGCTTTTTTTCTGTATATCTCACTTTCCTGTTGTCTCTATGTCTGTCTGTCTGGCAGCTGCCTGGCTTCTGGCCCCAGTCATGTCCCCCTCTTTCATCTCATTCTCTTATCCTTTTTTTCTCCCTCTTCTGTCTCTCTGGTGGAGTCCCAGAAGCCACTTCCTCCACACCGCCCCAACTAAAAACAAACACAAAACCCAAGCTAAGCTCCTCCCCGTTACTTCTTGTCAACCAGTTGCTAACCCTGCTTCTCTGAGTCCAGGTTAATTTTATTTATTTAACACAAATGCAACACGTCTTTGCATAGTTAACAAATGCAGCTTGAACAAATGTAACACGGCTTTGCCTGGTTAAACAAATATTCCACAACATCCATTTTTCTATTTTATTATATTTCATTTTCCTTTACAAATGAGTATTCCATGGTGTATATGTAGTACATTTTCATCATCATAGGACATATTTTGAAAAATGGAAATTATGAAGTCCAAGGAATATGCATATTAATTGAGTTGTACATTGCTCTGAGGAAATACTATTTTCATTGTACTCCTTGCTGACTGACAGTCTGTGCAGTTCCAATTCCATCCAGTTAGGATGCCAGTTTTTTGAATGCTCCCAGCCTGAGAGAAATGCCATTAGTCACCTTCACATTTCCACTGTTTTGTTCCGTTCCTTGGACTGGCATGTGCCCTCGCACACGGTCTACTGATTCTCATGCCAGTCTCTTCAAAATCACTCACAGACACACCCAGAAATGTTGTTATTGGCTACCTGGGCATCCTTTGTGTACTAATCAACTTGGTATATACAGTTCACTGGAGCCAATAAAATACTTTAATTCTATGATTCAATCAAGAGATATTGACTAAGGCATAGTAAGTGATGGTATACTGTCAAGGACTGAGAACAGGGTTGATTTGAGTACACAGGGGTAAGAACTATGGATGACTTCAAGTTTCAAGAAACAGTTTGTCCCTAAGACAAGTATTTACTTTGAGTGGGAATCCCTATAGTTTCACCAAATATTACCTCTTCGCTACAATAAATTTAGCATTTAGAAGAGTGAAATATCTGTTTAAGCTTTTTAGATTATACTATTTCTCACATTTATTGATTATATGCGTACACATGCCCATATACCATGGTTTATGTGTGGATTCAGTTCTGTCTCTGGGGATTGAACTCAGGTCATTAGGATTGATGGCAAGCACCTTAGTCTGCTGAACCATTTTGCCAGCTCCAGGCTCCCATTTTTTTCAATTATTGATACAACAAATATCTGAGTAGAATGTAGAAGAGAGGCATAAAAGATGCAATGGTTAATCATTGGTGACTATTCCAACATTACTAAGGGGAGAGAAAGGACTTTATGGCAGGCAATCCTGAGACAAATGTGAAATTGTTATGCTGCATTTTTTGATGCTATGACCTTTGTTTTCTCTTTTAATAATTTATTCACTGAAAATGTCCTACAGGGATACAATGCATCTTAATCATATTCGCCTCCACTCCCTCTCTTCAACTTCCCTTAGTCTTCTCCCCAGTATATTTCCCTTTCAGCTCCTACTCCTCCTTTGTTTAATTAACTAAAAAATGCAGCCCACATATGAATGGGTGTGGGGTCATCCCACTGGCATGGGCAACCTCCCTGTGGCCACCCCCTAAGGAAAGTGATTCTGCCTCCATCAGCAGCTGTCACCTGTCAATAGCTCCTCAGCTAGGGGTGGAGCCTCAGGAACCCCTCCCACTCCATGCTGCATTTCTAACGGGCTTGTTATTATACAGGCCTTGTGCAGGTAACCACAGCTACTGAGTTCATGTTGGGAGATTGGCATTTCCTAACACTCCCCACTACCTCCAGCTTTTACATTCTTTGTGCCCTTGCTTCCATGATGTTCCTTGAGCCCCTTACTATGAGTGACGAGAGAAAACTCATGTACGTTCTCCTAAGACTTGGGCTAATCAGGATATGGACCTGAGTTCCCTACAAAAGCAATAAGTGCTCTTAACTGCACTCTCCAGCCCCGCAAAAGCAGGTTTTGTTGGCAGTGGGGAATGGGCCTCCTTTGTGTGCTGTAGAGAACACAGAGTCACAACTGACATATTTGGGTAGAGAATACACCTCTATAGGAGGTACCACATGACCACACAGAAAAGACCAAAGTTATGACCAAGATAATAAGGAAGGCCAACTGGCAGCATTTTCAAGATTGATAGGGAAGAATAAACTACAAGGTTGATAGTATCATGCTACAATTAGCAAGTATTTTGTCAAATATCTCTTCACTTTTGAAAATTGCTTTATTATTTGTTTGCTGATTTTTATGTATTTAACCAACTATACAGCAATGATGCATACAGTGATGGCTTGTTCCTCTTGGCCTTGTTCACTGCTGCATCTCCAGTTTAATGAACATTGTCTTACACTGTTCAGTAACACCAACTAAATAAAAATCTTTGCACTAGGGTTTGGGGTGATTTTTAATCATTTCCACTTTATATTTGAACTTTTTAGGAATTAAATAACTTGACTAAAACCCTGAATTTAGCAACTGCTAAAAGTGTTTAACTCTGTCTAATCTATTCCAGAGCCCATACCATGACTAAGTTAATGCATGATAGACAATGGTCCATATTTAACAGTGAACCTCATTCAGTCTTTAAAGCCAGAAAATCCTTTTGCCGTTTTCATAAATCCAATCAGTGAGCTCTACTTCACTGTTTGAAAAGTAAGATTTTTGAACTCAGGGTGGACAAGAGAGGTTAACTACATTTTACAGAATGTTGCTTTGTGGAAGCTTATTTATCTACATGTGTAATATCTAGAAAAATAAATAAATGATTCTGAATTTGTTAGGGTAAGAGTGAGAAGATATTTCATTCAACAATCATGATAATTAACCAGGAAGAATGGGAGAAATTCAAGGCAGAGAAAGTAAAATAAAAAGATAAACATACGCTGGACAGTAGTGGTGCACGCCTTTAATCCCTGCACTCGGTAGGCAAAGGCAGCTGGATCTCTGTGAATTTGATGCCAGCCTAGTCTACAGAGCAAGTTCCAGGACAGGATCCAAAGCTACACAGAGAAACCCTGTCTTGAAAACAAAACAAAACAAAACAAAAAGATAAGCATATTTGCTGTGGCAAAATCAGGGAACACAGGCTGTTGGGAATTTGGGAACTGACTAGGCTTTGAATACTCCCCCGGAGAAGGCCATATTAGGCTAGAAAGGAGTCTCCCTCTGTGTTTTTCTCTTTCAGAGGATTTATTTCCACAAAGAAGAGGTAACATTAGCTTTTAGAATGTAAACTTGGGGACACACAAAAGATACTGATTTTGTATATTTTAGAACGTTAGATGTGAGCATTGCTAGAATTCCCATTTTTCTTATTCCATAACCTTCCTGCCATGGTGCCCTCAAATGTACCTCTCTATTATTATAAAGTTTCAGATAGTTGAATATTAGTGGAGCCTGAAGCTTAGTAGGCCAACATTTGTATAGTGTGTGTGTGTGTGTGTGTGTGTGTGTGTGTGTGTGTGTGTGTGTGAAGGCTTGGGCTAGATTCCTAGCACCACAAAAAGGGAGGGATATTAATCTAGCATCTCCATTATTCAGAGAGAAATTATAATTATCTCAATGGGTTAAAACCTGAAAAAATCAAAGCAAAGCAATGAACATTGCTAAACTATTGTTTTGCATTCAATTCTATTCCATCTGTGATTGCAAAAACACAAAATGTCTTTTTGAAAAGAATGAAAAATTACAGAATAGAGAACCTAGATTATCCCTGAGATCAGTTTACCCCATTGAACCATTCTTGATATCAAGTCCCCAAGATGTTCATTATCTAGTACATGTGACACCACATCTTTTAGTATATGTGAAGACATGTTTGCATGTGTGTATGGAGGCCAGAGGTCAGTGTGGGTTGCCTTCCTCTATTGCTCTTCATCATATCTTTTGGGACAGGGCTTTCCCTGACCCAGGAGCTCATTGCTTGGCTAGACTGCTGGGCACTGAGACCTGGAATCTTCCCGTTTTTGAATTTCCAGTACTGCTATTACAGAAGTGTGCCACAATGACCAGCTTTCTACGTGATGCTGGGGGTCCAAATGCAGATCCTCACACTTCTACAGCAAGCACTGAGCCCTTTGCCTACGGCATATCTTAAAGGTATCCTTACATAAGTCCAAAGTCATCCATATGTGCTTTTATGGAGAGCTCTGCCTATTAGCCATCTTCAAACGGTAGAAGAAGCAAGTGAGGTTACTGGCTATCATGAAGGTCCCGATCCCATTCATGAGGGCTCCACTTTTGTGAACTAGTTACTCATGAAAGCCCTACTTCTGGATACCATCACATAAGGTGAGTTAGCATCCGTGTGGAAGCTGAGTGATACAAGCATTTTGTCCATAAGGTGATCTTCTCAGCTTTGAAGGTTCCAGGCTCCTATGAATCTAAGTGTCTCCTAAGAAATTCACAGTAGGAGCTCTGCCTGTGAAATTATGGCAAAAAGCTTAGTCTTAAAATTGCCTGAAACTTCTCAAGCTAACTGAGCACATTTATTTAAATTGCTAGCATCAACCTGGGTTCAGGAACACCTGATTCTCTCCAGCCTCTTACCCTCTCTGTCTTCCATACACTCATAAAATATTGCCACAGAAATAGTGTGGATCAAAGAAAGACCCCTCCCAGTGTAAATTCATCCTGGGTGTACTTCCTTTATTGTTTTATTATTTAACATTTCAGAAGTAGAGGATGCTGTACTGTTTCAACATCTTTTAAGCCTAAGTATATGAAAAGACTTCCACATAGATTCCCTGACTCTTCTTCAGCGTTGCGCTATGTTGCTCATGACTTCCGCGTCAAGACATTAAATTTCAGATGAGTTCCTCCATCTCCAGTGTCCTAACTGTCTGATTTTCATCAGAGTATTTCAGAGAATACCCAAATTTGGGGACTATTTTTTAAAATGTTCTAGTCTAATCTTTGACTTAAAAAACAAAACAAAAATCTAGAAAGAAGGTGCAGAAGGAGAGATGGGTGAGGGCAGAGGAGAATACAATGACGTTCAACGCAGAAAAATTTAAAACTTGTGGGAAATTAATAGTGACAACACATTGTCCCCTGTTTCTCAGACCAGCCTGACTCACAGCCATCTGTAACAGCAGTTCCGGGGGACTCAGTGCCCGTTCTTGACCTTCTCCAGACCAGCACACAGGAAAGGCACATAAATGCACAAGCAGGCAAAACACTCATCCACAGAAAATAAATACGTCTAAAACTTCAAATCCTCTCTTGCGAGACAATTCATTCACAATTGGGCCACCAGTTTTGTGAAACAGCCTTCCGTGTTAGCCCCTGCTCAACAGCTCTTGGGAAATATCTATTGCAGAGCTTACAGCGGTGCCTATGTTTATCTGTGGTGCGCCCACCTCCTTGAGGGGTCTGTCTAGGCTTTGGGATGTTCTTTGTCTTGCTCTCAGCATTCAGTGTGTTGACAAGTATTGAGCCAAAGCTAATGGAGAATGGCAGAATTAAATTTTCTTTATGAATTTTAATATCTAGTTAGAATATGTATTTTTAAGGTATTTATTTTTGAGTGAAGGTCTCAGTACACTTTACCTCAATGCTGTCCTAGCACTGAGGAGCCTTCTCCCTGGGGCTCAAGTGTCAGGTGCCGTCTCGGTGCACATTTGTGTTTTCATTTGAAAAATTATTCAATTTGAAGAACAAGCAGTGTAAAAGCAGGGAGTCTTTCCGCGGAACTGCACTTCCACACATTTTCTGGAGTGGGATGAGGGGCCGCAGATATGTGCATCGGGGGTTCAGGGCTTCCCACGGCTCTAGAGGGTGAGCGTTAAAAAGCCACAGGTAGTACTAACAGTCTCTCCTGCCTTCTCGTTGGAGTCCAATGTGCTGCCTTAACCCCTGACCATTTGTGGATTATCCTCTGGATCTCAACTGGTGCCCAGATGGAGAAATTTTGCCCCCAGAGTCACTATAGAAAATAGTCACTATTGGGTGAAAATAAAAGATAAAAAATCAGGGATGGGAGGTAGGGATGGGGGAGACACAGAAGAAAAGTACATGGGCTATTTTCTTTTTATTTTCAGTCTTTTTTATTCATCATTTTTAACATTTATTTTACACACCAACCACAGTTTCCTCTCCCTCCTCTCCTCTCGTTTCCTCCCCCTGCCTCTCTTCTATCCGTCCCCCCATCCATTTCTCCTTCCTCTCCAGTCAGATGGGGTAAGGCTTCCCATGGGAGTCAACAAAGCAAGGCATATCAGGTTGAGGCAGGACCAACCTCCACCCCCTTGCATCAAGGCTGAACAAGGCACCATAGGGAGTAAGTTCCAAAGAGCCAGCTCGTGCATCACGGACAGATCCTGGTCTCACTGCTAGAGTCCCCACAAAAGACCAAGTTATACAACTGTCACCCCAATGCACAGGGCCTAGGTCGGTCCCATGCTGGCTCCCTAGCTGTCCTTTTTCAGTCTTTATGACCATCAGTCTGGTGCACTTCACCCCTAAAAAGAATCCTCTTCTTAGTGCAACCTGCTTTTTGACTAAAAATATAGACCCTATCTGAAGCTCAGTGGTGGAGCCGTTAGCGATTTTCTAGCACGTGCATGTTCTAACACATTCCTTCCCCAGCACCCCAGAGAACAATAGCAAGTCGCAAACCACACACAGTTTTCCAAAAGTGGTCGGGTGACCTCTGCTGCTGTCCACAGATCACAGAGCAGCAGAGCTCAATTCCACTCTGTTCTCGCATTTTTTCAAAACAGACCAAACAAAGCAAGACAAAATACAAACTTCCCTTTTAGATGGTCTTGTGCTGGGGTCTCTGAAAGTGGCGACGGGGCATGGCTGGTTCTGTCTTGGCTCCTGTAGAACCTAGAGTGGAGGCAGGACCTCCTGCCTGTGAACTTGGGGGCAGAACCCCTCTCCGGAGTAGCCCACTGGTTCTTGCCCTGCACGTGCCCCGGCAATCCCGGGAACGTTAGGATGCGGCTTTCTCCTTCTGATGCGGTAACCCCTGCAGATGCTTTGCCTTTGTCCTCTCTCACTGTGGACAGACATACTCTTTGTCCTATCCCGGGGACTTCGGCCCCTGGGGGACTCAGAGGGCCATAGCAGGGGTCACCCTGGCCGCAGGATACATTGCACATGGATTCCCTCTACGAAGATCTTTTTTGGTATCTGGACCATGATGAAGATGGAGCTGTCGACATCTTTGAATTTCAGGAAGGCATGCAGGATTTAGGGGTCACTATCTCTGGAGGATGACGAGGTGGGCTTCATGAAGCTCAGATTGATATGGGGTCAGGACCTCTGGAGAGGCCTCCTGAAGCCGAATGGAGTCACAGTTAGATGTTCTCAAACTTGACCTGGTCCTTTGAGGTGCCGCTGGACTAGCATTGCTTCTGTTTATTAAGAATCCTCCAGGGGCTAGGAATGTACGTGGCAGGTAGAGGGCTTGATTCGATCACCAGTACCGTATACACCATTGTGGTGGTGCAGGCCTCCATCCCAACATGGAGGATGGGGAGGCAGGATGATTAGAAAAAGATCAAGGTCCTCCTCACAGCTAATATTCTCAAGAATATTTCTCAGTTTTCCTTGTGGCTATAATAAAATTTCCAACTTCTGATTGCTTTTGCTATTGGCTACAGTTCTGCTTTATGGGGACTACTTGTTCAGTGTTCTCCCCTACTGTTGTGAGGAGACACTGTGAGTCAGAAAACTTATAAAAGCATTTTGTTGGGGACTTGCTTACAGTTTCATAGGGTGGAACTATGACCATTGCGTTGGGGAACATGGCAGCAGGCAGATAGCCAGGAACTGGAGAAGTAGCTTAGAGTTTACATCTTATCCAATAGTTGGAGGCAGGAGAAAGAATTACCTGGGCATTACATAAGCTCTTAAAACCTCAAAGCCCACCCTCAGTGATCCACCTCCAACAAGGCCACACCTCCTAATCCTTTCCAAACAGTGTGGACCAAACATCCAAATATATGAGCACATGGAGGCTCCTTCTTCAAACCATCACCGCAGAAGGGACTAAGCTGTGCCATGGTTTAGAGATCTGGAACACTCACTCCACATGTGTTTGGGGGCTCAGTGGCAGTTGGGAGCAACTTTGTTTTGTTTCTGTTCCTAGGTAAGAATCATCCTCATCCTAATAGCTGTGCAGACTTTTGGAGTCTTTCTTTTAAGCTTCCGTGTGTTGGCCAGCTGTCTTTAAAGTTGATTCCATATGCCAAGGACAATACTGTGGTTTCTTTGTCTTTTGCTGTGACTGGGATGAATGTTTCTCAAAGGTGTTCCTTCTAATGACTTGGCACTCAGCGAGTGATTCTATTGGGGGCTGGGGATGGAACTTCCAAGAGGTGTGTCTTAAAAGTGGCAACGTCAAGAGTTGGAAATCTCCCATACGGAGGTGGATGTTGGGACCCTGGTCCCTCTTCTTCCAAAATGTGATGTGTATTTATTTGATACCAATTGACCTTTTAGAAGGACTTCAGGATTTCATCATAAACAGCGTAAGTTCTTTGAAACCCAGTTATTCCTTTTCAACATTTTATTTTCCTGTAAATCTTTTTTGGCAAAAGGTGTGAGGCTTAGCATGTCCATGGATTATGGATGCACATTCATTTATCAAAAACAAGGGAGAGCCGTTCCCAGGGCTCTGAACCAACCACATGGAACATTATTTTAAAAGAATTCTTGGGTTTCTTCTTAGGTAAAGGCAACATCTAAGAAGTTCTAATGTGTGGGTTCTCATATGTCTGCAGAAGAAATTTCATTCATATGGACTGAGAATTCAATTAATCTTTTTAAGATAGAAGTTTACATTGTATAGTGTGAGGTGCAGAAGATACTTTTTTATTATAAAAATAATAAATCCAAAGTGATAATTTTTTGTCAGTCTACAAGTAGGAGAGACTGAATATGCAAACAGATCATGGCAGGGTCATAAATAAAAATAGACATTGATTCAGCACCTACAGCCAGGAAACCTTGTCCTTACAGCTGTCAGGGTTGGAGGAAGATGGTTGACTTCTCTGTCTCTAGTGATAGTCCAGGAAGCTGCACAATAGTGTTGGTAAAAGCTCCTCCCCTCCCCCAATGGCCAGGACTTGATTAATCATAGAGACAGTTTTCCTAATTTTGATTCCCATTTTCAATTTGGTATTAATTAAGGACAGCTATGCCTCCCCATAGAACCACACTGGATCCTGCTGCTGGCTCGCCAGGCTGTGCCCACCTCTTCACATGCCAAATCTTCCCTTTTCCATTACAGAGCTTCCTGGAGGGGAAGCCTCATCTTTGGGTCCATATAAAACACAGATGAAGCAAGCTCAGAAGAAACGACCCTGGGTTTTGCCTTTATTTCCACAGAGGGAATTATAAGAGAATTCAAAAGAGAAGCCTTAGTCTTCGTGTAATTACTAACTTGGCACCATCACTGCTTGTGAAACTCTGGGAATCTTAACCACAGGAAAGGATGCAGAGCTATGCCGTAATGGATGCTAACACAGCTGGCCCAAACTGGAAGCCTAGACACAATTAGTGCATTACTTTAGCCCATGCTAACAATAAGATCACTCTCTCTCTTTTTGTAGAAAATTTTTGTTACTGGTGACGTCAACAAAGATGGAAAGCTGGATTTTGAAGAATTTATGAAATACCTGAAAGACCATGAGAAGAAAATGAAGTTAGCATTTAAAAGTTTGGACAAGAATAATGACGGTGTGTCCCATTGTCACGTTTTATGCAAAGTCGCCTTTATGCTTTCCATGTCTAAGATATAGTCCTTCCAGATGACCGTTATCCGTGTTAGTGCTTATTTTGTTAATGTGATCGAGAGTTTATGTTTTTATTCATTTTTTAAAAAATATTTTATTTTCTTTTAGTTGTGTGTGTGTGTGCACGTGTGTAGGGTTATTGCACACGAGTACGGGTGCCTGAGGCCCCCTGGAGCTGTAGTTATAGGTAGGGAGTTCAGAGCCAGCCCGCATATGTGCTGGGAACTGAACTTGGGTCCTCTGTGAGAACACTGAGTGCTCTTAATCACTGAGACATCTCTCCACCTCGAGCCCATATTTTTCGTGAAGAAAATTTATGGTTTTTTTTCTGTTGAATTAAAAATTGCCATATGGATAGTGTTAACCATTGAGATCATGCTGATTTCACTTAAAGTTGTAGTTTAAAATAATAATTATTTACTTGTTCTTCCAATAAGAGGTATTTATTTTTCCATATACAGGCATGACCTGTGTATTGTAAAATAATAAAAAACTCATATCTTACATTTTATCATCTCTTTGAAAGATTAACTTAGTCTCTGATTCTAAAAATGAGAATAGCTTAGCATTATTTTACCTTTTGGCCAGGATGGCATTGCCTCTGCTTAAAGTAGTAGTTTGGGAATAGAGTCCCAGGTAAGTAGGAAGAAATTCAGCCATGGAAAAACACCAGACCCCATGTCCAGAGGCAACCATTGACAGGAAGAATGAATTCAAAAAGATTATAATGCAGCACTAAACCTTTCCCAACCTAATGAATGGTTCAATTCACAGACTTGTTATTCAAGAAAGAAGTTGAATAATAGATTGAAAAAATTATCGTTCCTTTCAAGGGTTGGTATAAAACCTTTCAATAAAAATCTAGGTTATAAATATTTTAACTATGTGGGTTATATAGTCTGAGTTGTGACTGTATCTCAGCTAAAGACAGTATGTAGGCAAATTATATGGTTGTGTTCAAATAGAACTTCATTTAGAGAGGCAACAAACGTTATTTGGATTGACAGTTATAATGTACTAGCTAATGATTTAGACTGAACATTAACCTAAAATCAAATTTCTTCAAATAACCAAACCTTATAGATGGTTTTATTGACGGTTCACAACAGCTAAGAGCTCAGTGTGTGGTGGAGGTGGAGGCTGTAGCCGCCAGTAAACCTTGCATTATGTATATTGCCCTTAAGCCTGAGGTCAATCCTCAGGCAAATCCAATTTTTAAAATGAACTCTCTTTCCTGCATGTAAACTTTTATCCTGACCTGGATCCTCTGCAGTTCAGTTGCATAGACAGTATTGTCTGTGTCTTGTTAACAGTCTCAGGACCAGCTACTATATGACTGGTACTCAGCCACCTGTAGATGGAGACTGCTCGTTTGTTTCCTGGCTGCCCAGACCAGAATAATCACACAGAAATTATATTAATTGCAACACTGCTTGGCCAATAGCTTCGGTGTCTCTCTAGCTAGCTCTTATATCTTAAATTAACCCATTTCTTTTCATCTGTGTATGGCCACGAGGCTGTGGCCTACTAGTAAGTTTTCAGCCTGGCGTCTTTCTCCTTTGGCAGCTACATGGTGTCTCTCTGACTCCACCTACTCTCTCTCTATATCCCTTCCAGCCTGGCTATATTCTGTCCTACCATAGGCCAAAGCAGCTTTATTCATTAACCAATTAAAGCAACACATACACAGAAGGACATCCCACATCAGCCACCTAGTACATAAATTGTCCATTCCAGAAGACTAGAATCAAACCATAGGAAACAGAGGTGAAATTTTAACAATACATATTTCATAAATGTAGACAACTCCCCCTCCACTTATGACTTCATATGTATTTTCAAACAATTTACCATGATATGTTCATGTTTTTGTTTATAAGGATCCCTTAACTTAAACTTATGTAGTCTATTTTCTCATTGTTTGTAGACTTTGTACTGGTGAATATTACTACTTGCTAAAATTTAGCCTCAGAATTAATCCAAAGATGTGTATTCTAGTTGTTCATGGCCATGCAGAGAAGAACAAAAAGTTTGAATCATTGAACATAGATATTTTTAGTTGAGACGTAATAAGGATAAAGTGATATTCTTGATTCTTGAAACATAAGGTGGCATTCTTCTTTATTTTATTTTTTATTTTTTTGGTTTTTCGAGACAGGGTTTCTCTGTTGCTTTGGAGCCTGTCCTGGAACTAGCTCTGTAGACCAGGCTGGTCTCGAACTCACAGAGATCCACCTGCCTCTGCCTCCCGAGTGCTGGGATTAAAGGTGTGCACCACCACCGCCTGGCTTCTTCTTTATTTTAACTCTCAGACTGTAAGCAACTGTTTCTTTCAAGATCTGTTTTGTATGTTTGGTTTGCATCTTTGTACATCATTTGGTGGATAATTTTACCTTATAAACTGTTCCCCATAGGTAGTGTTAGTATCTCCAAGTCCAAGAATGTCATGGTGTGTGCCATGCAGAATGTAGATTTCTTAGAACAGTTTTCCAAGGGTTCAATGTCAGTGAATGAACAGCGCACAGTCATGAGGTGTCTAGACAAACACGAGGCAACCTTAGGTTAGTTGATGAAAATGCTGTGATAGAGTCTCACAGGAACCTGCACCCGAATCCCCTGCAGGCTCAGTGGTTTCACGTTTGCTAATTCAGTGTCTGCAGTAACTTTACAGAACACAACCACTGCACAGTAGACCACTGAGTCTTTAAGAGTACAGCCCAGGTTAGCCTTAGATTCTTGGCTATCCTTCTGCTTTAGCCTCCTCAATGCAGGGATCACAAGTGAGCCATTTCCCCCTGGCAAGACCATTTCTTGGTGTGATTTGCCTTTGGATGGATTAAACCAACTTAATCTATAACCCTTAGGTAGAGAGAAGCAATTTTGGGGCCTTTTGTCTGAAGACCAGAAAAGGAAATACGAATGTATAAGTAAGGTCACTTAGGAACTTAATACTGGTAGAAGAAACTTGTCAAAATGGCCATGAGATTGTTACTAGGAGACGTACAGATGTAACTCAATGTTTACTGCTAGAAACCAAAACTTTGTGAGAAGTTTTGAATTTATTGGGGGGGCAGGGAGAGGTCTGTCCTTTCCTGATCCCTACTCTGTCCTGAACTGCAGGAGACTGAGCCCCCTTGGGCTTTAGTGGCCCCACCACTGGGGTGTTTATTTCATGGTTAATTTTTACTGTACCTGGGTACTTATATTCCTATCGTATAATCATTTTGTAACACATGCTGACTTTCCCTTCCCTTCTTTCCTGGGAGAATAAAGACTTATTGGTACTCAAAAGAAGAAGAAGGAGGAGGAGGAGGAGGGGGGCACAACAGCCCAGGAGAATGCTGGGAGGGATCTGAAGCACTTCACTGCTGAAATGATGTCCCCTTTGCCCCCGCAACATTGTCCAGAGTCCCCTACTATTTTCTTTTCTCTGAGTGGTTCCCTTCGGCATCCTGTCACTTCTTTAGGTCCCTCACTCAGAGGATGTCTTCCCTTCCCCTGTCCTTTGTGTGTCCCTTTTTCCTGAGGAGCTTGCCGTCCACACTGTGTGGTTGCAGAACCTCTTACTGTGAATGGCCCCAGCCCTGTCAGGCCTCACAGATACGTGAGCCCCTTGAGGGGAAAGCAGGGGTGCTTGTGTTCATGGTGCGTTCTGTTTCTCCTCTTCCGCTTTCCCCTAATTTCACTATTTATCCACTAAGGTTATGAATCAAATAGTATGTGTGCATTTTAAGGTATCTGTGAAAAATTTGAGTACTGATGCCACAATATGCACTTAAGAAGACGGCTGGCTTGCCTGAATGCTTAGCTTCGCCGGCATCGTTCAGAAGTGTTCTCAGATTTCGAGCCTGACCTGACACTGTTTTCATTGTTTGAAGGGAAAATCGAGCCTTCCGAAATTGTCCAGTCTCTCCAGATGCTGGGTTTGCATATTTCTGAGAAGCAAGCAGAGCTGATTCTTCAAAGGTGAGCTCTTCATCAAACTGACAAGCTACTTTAACATGTCGTCTTCTGTGCTGGTCTCTAAGGGGCGCTTTCGACGGCCTCCCTGCATCTCAGCGTACCTCATTACCTGCGCCTACTGTCCTTCCTTCCTTTGTTTCCATTTTGTTCCTATGTAAACACACTATCTGCAGTGCAGGGATGGATGGCAGAGGGATGTTTAAACTGGACTAGCTGGTTGTTGCAAGGCTTCGGGAGCACTGGGACAGCAGGGAGACTTGTGTCTAGAGATAGGAGCTAAGGGGTTTTGGTGTTGCTTTAAACATTTACTTATCTATTTTATCTGCAATTGGTGTTTTGTCTGCATGTTTGTGTGTGTATCACTTGCATATCTTGTGCCTGTGGAGTACAGAACAGGTGTCAGGTCCCCTGGAACAGGCCATGCAGGGAAAGAGGCAGATGGGGCACAGAAAGCTTTGTCAGCCCACGAGAATGAATAGAGACAGATTTCAGTGAACCAGCTCAATTTTATCCTAGAGTTTAAGGACTATGTAGAATTGGGGAGCCTTTAAGTGACACACTCCTGTCACAAGGCCTACTATGTGGCAGTAGGGTCCTATGGCAGAGCCCCTAGCACGTCTTACAGCAGGGATCTGTGCCAAAGATCAAGCTAAAGATGAATCAGGCCTCTGGTTTAGAGACAGCTTTCAGATAAGGTCAGTCCTCCAGGCCCAGGGACATTCTCCAGATAAGGGCAGGTAGAAAGCAGGAAGCTTTGCCGAGGGAGGGATTGCTGAGCTTTTGAGATAAGCTGCGGGGAGGCTGCGACCTCTGACCAGCCAGCAATGCTGTCCAATAACAGATGGCTGTGAGCCACCTGATATGGGCTGGGTCCCGAGCTCAGGTCCTCTGTAAGAACCCTTGGTGCTTTTAACCGCTGAACTATCTCCCCAGCCCAAATCAATTTGGTTTCTTTCTTGTTTTTAAAAAGTATTAGCAAGTGTTAACTCTCTAAGGTAACCAGGTTTGCTCTGGCGTCTTCCTACAATGTGATTCGTCTCTTTCCCATCTGCTCTCATCCCGATTCCCTCCGGCTGGCCTCCTTCACCCAAATAGAACCCCTTCTACTTACATCTTTAAAATAGATTTTGATTCTACATGAAAGAAAACTTGTAATATTTGTTTTGCTGAGCCTGCTGTATTTCTTATCACAACCACCTCTAGTTCCATCCACTTCCCTGCAAACAACATACTTTCTTTTTTATGGTGGTCAGTTCTGGGGTGTGTGTTGTGTGTGTGTGTGTGTGTGTGTGTGTTGATGGGCATCTAGGCTGATTCATGTCTTGGCAACTGTGAGTAGAGCAGTAGTAAACACATGTACCTCTGAGGTGTACTGACTTAGAGTCCTTGAGGTACGTTTCCAGAAATGGAATGGTAGAGGCTCATGTGCCAGTTCTACTTTTGGTTTCTGGAGAAATCTCCATGCTGATTTCCACAGTGGCTGCACTAATTTCCATTCTCATCAATAGTGTAAAGTTTCCTTTTCCCTCCTGCACCCACTGTTCCTGCTTTCTGGACGTGAGCCATTTGGGATGGGGTAAGGTGGGATATCAAAACACTTTTAATTTTCATTTCCCTGATGGCTAAGGACTGTTGAACAATTTTCATATATTAATCGTTCATTTATGCATCTCTTGAGAACTGTACAACTCATTTGCCCACTTAATGATTAGATTATTTGTGGAGGGTATTTAATTCTTTCTCATTTATTTATTTTGTTGAGGAGATGGCCTTTTGAGAAGAATCAGGTGTCTGTGGTTGAGTGGGCTTATTTCTGGGCACTCTGCTGTAGCCTTGATTTAAGCCTCTGTATTTGAGTTACTACTCTGCTAATGTTGTTGCTATGGCTTTGTAGTATAATTTAAAATCAGGGTATGGGGGTACCTCCAGTAGTACTCTACTCAGAATTGGTTTAGCTATTTGGGGTCTTCTGTGCTTTTATATGAATTTTAAGATTGTTTCCTCGAGTTCTGGGAGGAATGCCATTAGAATTTTGCTAGGGATTACACTGAATCCATAGATTGATTTTAGTAATATGGTCATTTGAGCAATAGTAATTCTGTCAATCAATCCCCAGGCTTGGGAGCTCTCTCCATCTTTTACTGTCATCTATTTCTTTTTCCAGTATTTTATATATAAAACTTTCATTAGTGAGATTTTTTTCACTTTCTTGATTAGGCTTGTTCCTAATATTTATTATTTATTTAGTAGTGGCTGCTGTGAACAAGATGGTTTTCCCTCTGAGTATGCTTGTTATTGGTCTGTAGAAAAGCTGCTGGCTTTTACATGCCAGTTTTATATCCCACTAATCTATTAAAAGTGTCCCTAGACCTAAGAGTTTACTGCTAGAATCTTTAGGGTCTTTTAAATATAGGATCCTATTATCTGAAAACAAGGGTAATTTGATCTGTTCCCTTTTTATTTGTATCTCTTTGATTTCTTTCTTTGTCTTATGACTCGTCCTAAGACTTTAGAGACTGTATCAAACAAGAGTGGAAATACTGGACACCTTAGGCTGTTCCAAATTTTAGAGGCAATTCTTTCATTTTACCCTATTCAACATATAGCTGGCTATACATTTGTCACATGTAGCTTTTATTGTGTTGACATACGATCCTTCTGCCACTGACTTTTTCAGGACTTTTAACATAGAGAGATATAAAATTTGTCAAACTTTTTTTTCTTTGTCTATTGAGATGATCATGTGATTTCTGTCCTTGGCTCTAGTTCTATTATGTGCTCTATTACTTTATTTGCTTGTGTGTGTTGAACAGTTTTGTTTAAACATTATTTTACGTGTATGGGTGTTTTGTTGGCGTGTGTGTGTGTGTGTGTGTGTGTGTGTGTGTATGTGTGTATTCCATGTGCATGCAGTGCTCATGAAGGCGAGAACAGGGCATCAGATCCCCTGGAACTGCAGTTACATACAGTTGTGAGCTGCCATGTAGGTGCTGGATTGAACTCAGAGCCTTTCCAAGAGCAGCCAGTGCTTTTAACTCCCGAGTCATCTTTCCAGCCTGCTTCTTACATCTTTGAAACAAAACTCACTTCATCATAGTTAATAATCTTTCAAATGTGTTAGTTCTCCATGCAATAGTCTCTGGCGAATTTTTGTGTCGTAACAAAACAAAGAGTTAATTCTTTGAAAAGGCAAAGAAAACTGACAAACTCTTAGCAAAGTGTAGATTTTTATCTTCTCTCATTTAAGGCCAAAAATCATTTTTCTTGTATTTCCTTGGAAGCATTAGGAATAAAGCAAATTCTAATCCCAAGCTCTACAATAGATGCAAGTGCACTAACACTCAGCGTATGTGCTGCATAACAGAGTACCACACATGGACACATGCTTTCCCACAGCATGGGCAGAGTACCACACATGGACGCATGCTTTCCCACAGCATGGGGCAGAGCGGAAATTCATTAAAGTTGTGGGATGACAGCAGTGCTGGCACACACCTTTTATCCCAGCACTTGGGAAGCAGAGGCAGGGGGATTTCTATGAGTTTGTGGCCAGCCTGGTCTATAGAGTGCATTCCAGGACAGCCAGGGCTACACTATCTCAAAACACAAAACAAAACAAAACAAAAGTTGTGGGATGTTTCTAAGGTGACACTTGCCACGTAGAGCATGCTCATGAAAGGGAAATTAGGGGTTACGGTTAAATGCTAAATCACTGCACAAAACCAGAAAATATCAATAAAATTAGAGCTGCTAATACTGCAACCCTGAATGTAGTTTTACACAAGCAGTGACTAGGATTCTTAGTACCTATGGAGCATTGACACCTTGGCACTGCGGCAAGAGAGCTGAAGTATAATCTCACAGAGGCATATGGGAACTAAAATTAGTACTGAAAACATAATAATAAATATCTGAACATTGTATTTTATTTGTATGCTGCCTGCATGTGTCACTGTCATATAAATTATAGCATAAAACTTGAGGAAACACTAAAATATTTTTTCAGACATGTTAGTTCCATACATAACCAAGCGCCTTGCACCTGACACTTTAGTAGCTATCTGTATCGAACAACGCAATCAAGCCCAGTATGATTTTGTATTGTTCTTAGGAAAATCTCATAGAATGGGCTTTCTGTCCAGGAGCTTTAAACACACACACACACACACACACACACACACACACACACACACACACACACACACACAACCCACAAAGTATTACTGCTCACACATGTAAGAAGACAGAATGCTGAGTTTAGAACTGATGAGATACCAGGATTTCTGAAAACTCAAATAATCAGGAATAAGATTTTGGTTTCTTAGAATCACTGCTAATTTTCTAATACTGATGAAAATTGGAGAAGAAAATTGATAGCATATTTAGAAGCTATTTCAAAAATTGCACCCAAGTGTTTTGGTCTTAGGATATTAAGAAATAATTCCCTGAGCTTGTGAGAGGAAAAAGAATGGCCCCCGATATTCATTCATTCATTTATACTCCTTACCCATTTTGTGCTTTTTAGCCTGATGCCTTGAGTCTGACAGAGTGCTAAGGGTGGTCTGTAGTGGGCTTTCTGTCTGTAATGTTTGGATCTGCTTTTCTTCAAGTAGTGGAAATGGTCAGAAGTATCATAATATCCATGATTCTATGTCCAGCAATGCATAAGTCATTGTGAGTGGTGTCGTTTTCTTTTTCCAGGGCTGCATGCCTGCTAACCAAATGGTCTGTTGATAAACCCTTTAAACCTGCCAACATGTTTTAAAAAATCATTAAGAATATAAATCTGGGAAGCAAAATTTCACTCTGTAAAATGAGCAATAATGTTAGCTGTGTCCATGTCTTGTTCTTTAACTATCTGTTTAAACTTTCAGCATCGACTCTGATGGGACAATGACAGTGGACTGGAATGAATGGAGAGATTACTTCTTATTTAACCCTGTTACAGACATTGAAGAAATTATCCGTTTCTGGAAACACTCTACTGTAAGTTTGCTTTCTGTTTCTGTAGCTCTGAGGCACAGGTATAATGTCGATGCAGGAAACACAGCTCCACCTCAAAAGAGACAAAGAGATAATTTATTTTGTATCTAAATGAGGGACCCTGGCCTGGGAACATAGACTCAAGTTACCCTAAATTCAGTGTTCTAACATGGAAATAGTTTCATGAGGTTTTTTTGTAGTAATGCAGCGAAGAAAATCATAAATCAAGATGCTTTTCAAATACTTTGGTGGAAACGTCAGACAGACGGCTCGTAGCAAAGTAGGGAACTTTCTACTGTGGTCCTCAGAGGCCGTGTGATCTTAGCCTTGAGCTGGTAGAATCTAGGAGGTCTGTTCAAACCTTCCAAAGGGTTTACCTAATACACAAGGATGTTAGGCCACACACAGAGGTGGGCAAAAATGCATATTAAAGAGGATGAAGGTAGTTGAGATAGGCTGGCCCTAAGTTCTTTTCAGGCTGTCAGTCTTTGTAGCCACTTAAGTTTAAGGGAGCTCTGGTTCCCAACAGTTACTACCCCCAAACACTGTAATACCCTGGAAAGGGTGGCCAAGTCCGAGAAAGTTCCAGTAGATATTTAACTTCTAGATCTGTTTTTTCTATTAGGCACAGATTTATGGAGCATTTTTAAAGCCCCCAAGGTGGCATAAATACAGCTCTTTCTCAAAACTTGGAAGAAGTCCCATCTCGATGAACTAGCTGCTCTTACTTCATTGGCATTTAATGCTTCTGTAATAGGGAAGTCTTAAAGTCAGAAGACACGTATTACCAAACCATCTCTGTACTTCCATATTGCTAAAGATGACATGGCTTCAGGTCCCTCCCAAAACTGTTTATTTAGTCAGGCTGCCTAGATTTATAGCTGTCCCAAGGGATTGCATTGCTCATTGAATGCTGGAGAATTATTTTGACTCATGTGCTTGCCATTTCCTGCCAGTGCATACGTCACAAGATTCCCTTGTGATTGTTTCATTCACAATCTGATAAAATTGGTGTAAGTTAGCTTCTGTTGTACTGTCTGTTCCTCGAAGCCCTTGGGGACCTTCCGCAGGATCTCCTACCCTTCAACCTGTGGACCTGTCTTCTGTACTTCGAGAGAAGTAGCTTTGAATCTCACTCCATACACCTAGGGTTCACATTGTCAATACTAACAATGCCTAAGCTTACACAGAGCATTATAAAATCAGCTATGAGTATAAATTTTACACTGTGTGAACTTGTATTATATCTTTGGGGATAGTTGATAATATTTAATGCTATAATCATAAATAAATTTTATTTGTATTGAAGAAGAGAGCATTACTCCCAAAGTATGGCTCATTACCATTCATTTTTGTCCGTAAAGTTTTATGTCAAGGTCATGTTTTGTGTGTGAGGCTGGAATCTGGAGCATGCTAAGAAAGTGCTCTATGACCTAGTTGTACCCACCGCAGCACTTAGATAATTAAGTTAAAAGTATCATAGTGATAAAACTGTTCTCAAGCTATATAGATGATGAGCGTAGGGCTATTTATGTGCAAGGTTTAACTTTAGAATTTGCATATTTAAATTTATATATACTTCATGTCACAAAGTGTAATGGGACTTAAGACAAATAGAGTTTCTGAAGTACGGGCTAAGTAGTTTTTCAAAGCTGTCCCCAACTGTGTGGTTTTCTAGCATTGTGACAAGTGACTGACAAGGACTAACTGGTAAAATATTACCCTTTTATTGCCCTTCAGTCCAATAAAAGTCACCTGATCTGAAAAAAAGAGAGAAAGTTGTGACTGTGCAACTGACAGTTCCCAGTTCTTGTGTGCCGATTCTGTGTGGCATTCTGTGTGACTAGATGCTCACTCATGAGTGCTCTGATTGGTTCACGGTCAATCCCAAGGGAAAACCTTGATCAATACAGTAATAGCTCCTACACACAAAAAAAGTTCTGGGCTTATCTGTTTGTGTGTGAAGAACTGTGGGATCTCTTTCCATTTTACCAGGGCATTGACATAGGGGACAGCTTAACTATTCCGGATGAGTTCACAGAAGATGAGAAGAAATCAGGACAGTGGTGGCGGCAGCTGCTGGCGGGAGGCGTGGCTGGTGCGGTCTCTAGAACGAGCACAGCACCTTTGGATCGGCTCAAGGTCATGATGCAGGTGAGCCAGGCCGTGTGCCAGCCTGTATCCAAAGCATGCTGTGTGTAGTCACAGTTCTTCATATCTTAAAAAATGATATTCGTTAGCCACATGTCTAAGTGTTTGGTACTGTTCCATTAAACCGTAAATTGTTAGTACTTGTGTGTAATGAAATCTTACTCTTTGGTATTCTGTGACTCCAAATGTTTAAATAAACAAAAACAAAAACCTCATCGCTATTATAGGATTCTCATCAAATTATATTTTCTTTGATTTTAAGACTTGAAGAGGATTTCTCAAGTCCTGAATCTTGGTGATGAGAATATAATTTCAGAAGTGGTTCTAGAGCTAAGGTTAGCAGAAAAGCCCTGGGTTTCTAGACAGGCCTGGCTGCTCGCTGGTGCCGGAGAGAAAAGGAAGAATGTCTATTTGTGCACACCATGGCAACCCATTCCATATTCACGGAGCCTGGGAAAGCACGTGGTTTACCTCTAAGCATGTGTAAGGAAGTTGAGGCTGTAAGAGCCAAAATTTCCTTTATGAAGAAGAGTACATGAGGCAGGAAGTAGCTTTGCCTCCAGAGCCTTTGGCTCTCACCCTGTATTTGACTTCTGAGATCTCATGCTTCCTCCATTCCATAACGGAGTCAGAGTATCTACCAAGGATGGCTCTAAAGTTTAACTTATACAAACACTAGCATATGGAAATGTGTAGAAGAACATAGCAGTTGCTTAAATGTGTTTTTATTTTATGTGTATGGATGTTTTGCTTGGATCTATGCATGTACATTGCATGCATGCAGAGCCCACAGATCCCAGAAAAAGGTGCCAGATCCTCTGGAACCAGTGTTACACATGGTTGTAAGCTGTGATGGAGATCCTGGGAATCAAACCTATGTCCTCTGCAAGATCAGTCTATGCTCTTAGGCACTGAGCCATTTTTGCAGTTCCTTAAAAATGTTTTTAAAGCTGTGCTTTTTATGATTGACTATATATATAGTCAACACTTTCTTATTTTTAAATTGTTTGGATAAAAGACTGTAGTAGGAGGAATGGGCTGCATCCCGCCTCCCAGCTCCCGGCTGCCTGGCTAGCTTACACCCGAAATAACCACACGGAAATTGTATTAATTAAATTACTGCCTGGCCCATTATATCTAGCCTCTTCTTGGCCAACTCTTACATCTTGATCTAACCCATTTCTGTTAATCTGTGTTCACCACGAGGTAGTGGCTTACCAGGAAAGATCCTAACCAGCGTCAGTCTCAGACAGGAGTTTCATGGCATCTGCCACATTGCCCTTCTTCCCAGCATTCCATTCTGTCTACTCCGCCTACCTGATTTCTGCCCTATCAAAAGGCCAAGGCACTTTCTTTATTCACCAATGAAAACAACACAAATACAGAGGAACCTCCTACACCAAAAGAGATAGATTTTTTTATTGAGAAAGCTTGAATGGGCACACGTTTTCCTTTGTCATATGTTATTATGAGGTTTGTTATTTAAAATAAAGTGGCTTTGTTAAGATTATGGTTTCTACACATTTGAAGGTCTCTCCAAAGTCTCCTTCAGGTTTGATAGTAGATAGTCTCATAAAAATACAGATTCATGGTCATGGTTTATTACAGGGAAGAAATACGGATTCAAATTAACCAAGGGAAGGAAGTGCAGAGGGCTGAGCCCAGGAAAGTTCCCAGTGTAGATGTGCTTCTGTCTGTGCCCTGTGCAGCTCTAATGCCTTTCTTTCCTGGTGTTCATGTGTGGCAATGATGAGCGGAACTCTGCAGCCCATCAGAGATGCTCTCTTAAGGCTTTAGCATCCAGTATCCAGTGTTTGCACTCAGCTCAGACCTACTTTCAACAATATACAGAACTATCCCATGACACTTTGCTTTTTCTTTTAGGTTCATGGTTCCAAATCAATGAATATATTTGGAGGCTTTCGGCAGATGGTAAAGGAAGGAGGAATCCGTTCCCTTTGGAGAGGAAATGGCACAAATGTCATTAAAATCGCTCCTGAGACAGCTGTTAAGTTCTGGGCTTATGAACAGGTAATTGTTATTACCTGTGGAAATCATTAACAAAAGAAGTTAGCTATCTGATTCAGTAAAGATCAGCACGCACCACTCTGGGTATTTATTTATTCCTAATATTTCATAAGAAAATTCCTTATGGGAGACTAGAACTCAATAAACTCAATGCTTCCACAGAGCTGAATTCTGGAATCTTGGATTCCATAATACCATTTATAGAGGGAGGCTTCCCCACCCCCGCACCTCTTTACTAAGTAGCTCTTCAAAGTGTGTGACTTTAGCTGACTCATCTTGAGTACTAGTGGACACAGGGCACTTAGTCTAAGTTTTACAAAAGTGCCCCTGGGAAGAAAACTGTTCAGATGAATTCCATTGTGTCAACGGAATTGTACTTAGCTTGAAAATTCCATGAAGGCAGGGGTCTGGCTTCTCCCTGCCCTCCAGCACCCAGGCAGAGCCCAGCACAGGTGAAGTGCTGAGTGTTTGTTACGTGAATGCATGAGACAGCAAATGAAGGCATTTGCCTCCCTCTCTGTGGACTAGACTGAAGCACAGTAATGGGTTTAGATGCTGGCTTCTGCAGCTATTAGCAGAACCACTGAAACTGCTACACAATTATTTTTCTTCTGCAGTTTCTTCTGTTATTGTTTACCATGGCCTATATAAACCTTAAAGTTTAATACCACACCCTGGTTTCTTGTTTGAGGAAGTTCAATTCTACTCCCTTTTGAAATGACCAGGGATCATGGTGTCCATTCCCTGACTTGAGAAGTAGAGAAAGCAAAGAGCAGCTGACCTCAGGACTTTATGTGGAGCCCATTCTGGGGAAAGAGATTTTCCTAATTCAAATGCCTGAAGATTCAAATTATGAATAATTTTTTGATAGGAATGCCAGAGTCTAACATAGATATTCAAAAACAGTGCTGTTATTTCAATATGAGGAAGTTCGGTGTGTCTGAAAGTCCACACACAGCACACTTGGTACCATTCATCAGACTCTCAACCTGGCTGCTCTGACAGGCTCACCCCTTCCTTCAGCTCCCCTCCCTCTTTATGATGATGCTGGAATTTGAACTTAGGGCTGCTACATGTGCCAGGCAAGAACTCGGCCACTGAGCTATAGTGCCAGCTGTGTGGTGATCTAATTTGAAACCCTTCTTCCAGGGAAACAGAATCAGCATTTAAGCCCCACGTTTCTGCTAAGATGCATCGCGAGGCATCTTATCACCCTGTAAGGGAACTGATTTCTAGGATCTGATTTGTGCTTTACCACCGTAAAATACCATCTAAGGTGTGGTTTAACAACTGTATTTCTCACAGTTCTCAAGTTTAAGCACTATTGGATCCAGGGCCAGGCAGTGGAGTTGCTCTTCCTGGCTTCTTGCCCCATAGTCATATGGCCTTGGTGCCCGGTTTGGCAGAGTGTGAGCTGTCAGGTGTCCCTTCTGAGAAGGATGCTATTCTATCCTGAGGTCTTAGAGCCTCTTCTAACCAAAATTGTCCCCAAAGTCCCCATCTCCTAATACTATCACAATGGAGGTTAGGGTTCAATAGAAGAATTTGGGAGGGGAAGTTACCCTAAAATTGCTATTAATGCTCATCTTAAAACTTCCTTTTTACAGTACAAGAAGTTGCTCACCGAGGAAGGACAAAAGTTAGGAACCTTTGAGCGGTTCGTTTCTGGTTCCATGGCTGGAGCAACTGCACAGACTTTTATTTATCCCATGGAGGCAAGTACTGCTGAGGCCCGACTGCTTGGTAGTGTTTGCACTGGCTAGTGGTAGTCTGTAGTCGTGTACTAAGTTAACACAAACCTAACAGTTTAAAACAAGCCTTTAGCATCTCACAGTTCTGGCAGTTGGAGAACAGCAAGGCTAGGTTTTCCTGGCTCCAGGTGTTTCTGTCCAGGTGTCAGCCAGGGCTGTGGTCATCTAGAGGGTAACCTGGGGTGGAGCTGCTTTCAGGCCCACTCTGCCGCCAGGCCTCGCTGGCTGCTGACTGGAAACATCAGTCTCTTAGGCCAGACTTTGTAGATGGTCTGTGGATCTTTGCAGCATGCTAACCTCGCTTCCTTTACTGTCAATGATGTGAGCGAGAAGAGAGCAAGCCATTGTGTGGGATTAAGCTGCTGTCTGTTGTCACTTCTGCTGTACCCTGTTGGCTACACAGACCGACCCTGGTACTGTGTGTGAGGGGGATCCTACAAAGCAGAGCATCCCTGGAGACAGGACCCTCATCTCGGAGGCTGGCTGCCACGGTGCTGATGAGGGCTATACCTCTCATTCCTCTCCAGTGAGCTTTTGTACCATAACCCCAGTAGTGGAAGCTGAGACTTTGGGTGTAGGATGGTAATAGCAACTAGACATCCTTCCAGAAGAGTGTGGGCTGGCTAGCAAACCGCGGACCACCTGTGTGTGCAGCCTCAGTGAAGAATTGTTGTTAAGCCTGAAAAATGCAGGGAGAAAGCAAAGGATATGTAACAGAGACCATGCATAAGAAGCTAGCAGAGACTGAAATATTTACTGTTTGGCCTTTGCAAAAAGTGTTTGCCAACTCACACTTTACAGCAAAACTACTGTAGTAGATATGGATAATTTTTATGGATACAGCTAGGGTTTCTCAATAGCTTATAAGACTATACCTCTCATTCCTCTCCTAAGCAAACCTCTTTGTGATAGGCATGCCAATAGATTTGTACACGTGTGTGCACATTCGCAGAAGTGTTTGTGTGGGTGCACGTGTGTGTGTGTGTGTGTGTGTGTGTGTGTGTGTGCCTGAGGAGGCCAGAGATCAACCCTGGGTGTCATTGATCAGGAGGCACTGTGTCCCTTGTATTTTGAGACTGGGTCTCTTACTGGTCTGAGCTCACCATTGTAGGCTCAGCTGGCTAGCCAGCAAGCCCCAGAGAGCTAGGTCTGCCTTCCCTCCCCAGGGATCACAGGCATCCACTCCCATGCCAGGCTCTGATGTGGGGTTTGCGAGTGTCAAACTCAAGTCCACATGCTTGTGCTATAAGTGCTTTGTAGACTGCACTGCTTCTGACCTCTAGAGATGTTTTAACTACCTACACCCCCCTCATTTCAACTAATACTGTCACCTTTCCCACCCTCCACCTCCCCAGCCTGTGCTCCAAGCTGAAGACAATGGAATTGTCCCTTATGCCGCCACTTTTTCACCTTCCTTGCCAATTAATTTTATTATGACAGCAGAAAGATCTGACAGAGCTAAATGGCCTGTAGCTAGACGGGAGAGAATAGGCAGAACTTCCTGTGGTTGGGCAGGGGAGAAGAACTCAGGGCTAGAAACTAGGCACAGGATTCACCAGCAAGACACCAAGGAGTTAGACATACAGATGGAGAGGAAAAAAGCCACGTGGCAGAATGTAGATGAATGGAAACAGGTTAGCTTAAGTTCTAAGAGCTAGTTGGAAACAAGCCCAAGCTAAAGGTCAAGCTTTCATAATTAATAATTAAAGAATATCTGCTTTACATTTTAAAATGTTTACATCTATCTGCAAAGCCCTCCTTCAGACTCTCTTTGAAATAACTGGCCCTTCCTGGCTCTGATTTTAGCTTCTCCGTGGAAGTAATGCATGAGGGAGAATCTATCAATGAACTGGACATTCTCCTGAGAGAGAGAATTTGCTCGTGCTTCATGAAATCAATACTTTTGAATTGTCCCATGTCAAATGTGAGTTAAATTGTGTTGCATTCTTTGGTCTCTAGGTTCTGAAAACCCGGCTAGCTGTAGCCAAAACTGGACAATACTCTGGAATATATGGTTGTGCCAAGAAGATTTTGAAACAGGAAGGCTTTGGGGCTTTCTACAAAGGCTATGTTCCCAACTTACTGGGCATCATTCCTTATGCAGGCATTGATCTCGCTGTGTATGAGGTGAGTGAGGGCACAGCATGCTTCAGGCTGCAGGGTAGGTAGTCTGCAAGGGGGCTGGCCAGTGACCAGTGGGACTGTTTATGACTGGACTGCCCACAGGGGTGTTCTTCCATCTTTCCAGCACCCTGATTGTGAGATCACAAATGTGTCGAGCCTCTTTTTATTTTATATTAGATTTCCTTGCATATTTACTTTTGTCAATGAAGAGTCTGCGCTCAAATGCAGCTAAGAAAGATGGCATGAGGGATGGGGAGACACAGAGAAAAATAAGCAGAAATTTATTAGAATTACTACCACCCAGAACTGATAAAGCCAGGGGAGTGATGTGGATCACACAGCTTCGTCCCTTGTCATTTAACAGCCCCTAGGGCTGGAGGTAGGGGCTGGGGAAGGCAGCTCAGTCTATAAAGTGAAGCTCGCGTGTGGAGACTTGAGGTCAAGACAACTCAGACAGCTCAGGAAATATATGAATATGAACCATGGGTCATGTCTGCCACTCAGCCCAACAAACTTGGGTCATCCCTGCCACCTGGGTCACTTAATATCTTAGGAATCTGACAAACATATACTGAACACACACTATATTCAGGGCATTGCATTAGATATTGGGTTGAAAGAAGGACTTAGGGCCTTTAAGAACCCAAAGGTTTGGTGAGGTGGACATGGTGCTAGAGAAGGATCTGAGAGTTCTACATTTGATACACAGGCGTAGAAGGAGACTAACAAGCTTCTGAGGTCTCCAAGCCCACCACCAACAGTGACACACTTCTTCCAGCACAAGGCCACACCTCCCAATAGTGCCGCTCCCTAGGGGCCAAGCATTCTAACACACAAGTCTATGGGGGCCATACCTATTCAAACCACCACGGGGGGCATTCTCATTCAAACCAGCACAACTAGATACATAGAGGCTTTTATGTATTAGCATATATATTATGATTAAAATATTTTACTTTTAGAGCTGACTACATGAAACAGCGCTGACGATGTTAATGTTGAGTGAGTGGTGCCTGAGTATCTCCTTTGTTGATAGTTTTCTTTGTTTTGGGGGCAGCTTTTGAAGACTTATTGGCTGGATAACTTTGCCAAAGACTCTGTCAACCCTGGTGTGGTGGTACTGCTGGGCTGTGGGGCTCTGTCCAGCACCTGCGGGCAGCTGGCCAGTTACCCCCTGGCTTTGGTGAGGACTCGCATGCAAGCACAAGGTAAGTCTGGGTTCCAGGATGGCTGTGATGACATTTCATGTCGCTCACATGCTCGGATCTCTCTCTCTCTCTTCCCCTTCCCTACCCCCTCCCCCTCTCCCTCTGTGTGTCTGTTATTGTTCCTCCTTTACAGAAATAATCCATATTTTAAGAGCATAAGCCTTGACATCTAGCAGATTTGGGCTCAGGTCTTTTTCCCACATCTCTCTTTTTTTTTTTCATTTTGTCTTCCATGAATAGAGAGGAAAAGAATTAGTAATAGTATGTGTAAAGGATTTGGCATTTGCTAAACTCTCAATGTAAGTGGTGCCTGGACTCTATCAGTGCTGTTCAGACCCTAAGCTTGGTGATGAGCCTTCTCTCTGTGGCACTCTCTCTGCTGGCTCCTAGGCTGCATTAGCCTGACTTTCCTGTCACTCAGTGACTACTGTCTTCTTGCTGTTTGCTGGCATTTGTTGTTATCTTCTCTTTGAAAGCATGCAATCCTCTTTGTCTTTCTTTTTTGTTCTTCTTTTTCTCTGGTCACCTTCATCTACTGTACTTTCTCTTATGAGTACTGGGCAGCTGTGGTACCATTCCCAACTACTCCTTCAACCAGTCAGTCACTTGCCAACATGTTTTTTGGGCCATCACTGGGACCAGGCACACTGTCAGATGGATGCTAGGGTTAGAGACTGCAACAAGTCAGGTGTGAATCAGGTCACTGTAGAGTGGAAAAGACATGGATCCAACCAGAAGATGGCCCTTAAAACACCTCATGGAATGAGGTCTAGCCTAACTCCAGATGAAGCCCAAGGAATGCAGTGGGAGCTAGCTGGGAACAGGCCCGCAGAGTGGCATATTTGAGGGGCTGAGGAGCAATCATGGCTGCAGAGAGGAATGCAAAATAGCAAACTAAATGTGTTCAGTCTCTCATTTAGCCATTATGACTAATTTGAGGTAGGGTTTCTCTGGGTAGCCATGGCTGTCCTGGAACTCACTCTATAGATCAGTCTGGCCTTGAACTCAGAGATCCACCCACCTCTGCTGTGCACCACCACTGCCCAGCTAAAAATATCAAATATCATCCACATTTGACAGATGACTAGCAGGCAAAACCAGTTAAGGAATATCCGTAAGGTTACACATGTGACAGGCAGTGGATTTGGAGTTCAGTCCCACTCACAGGTTTACCCTGCTGTGCAGTGAGCCTCCCTTCCTCTTAGCTCCAGTCCTGACCAGCACAGCTGCCAAGATCTGCCATTTTCCATCAAGGCCCACTCATTTCTTATCTCTTCAGACATTTTTGTAACTCTTCAGAGTTTCCAGTGACAATTCCCAAGTTCTCAGCGGGAATTCTGAGGTCTTTAGCAATCATATCCTGCCTCAGTTTTAGTTCCATCTCTGTTCCCTCACCCCCACTATGCAGCTGTGTGACTTTCCCTGTGGAGGCCGGAGTGAGCTGACATCTGTCTGTTTACCCAGATAGGACAAGGACAAACCAAAGAAACAGGTCCACCCATGGCTAGCATAGTGCTTCATTGAGTTTGCTGGGGTTCTGACTGGAGTGTTGGTGATGGTTACACACAGGGGCTTGAGTGGCTAAAAGGCAGTTGCATCACCAACACCCCACTCTACCCCTACAACCTGTGCACATGATCACCCACAGAAGTCTAATCCCTGGAGCTCCCTGGATAACCTGTAAGAAACCTGTGCTGGAAGCTCTTGTCCGCAATAGTTATAACTGCTCATATAGCCTTGGGGAGTGGGAAGAGCTTCTGGGAATTTTAGTTTCAGAAGCTGACTGAGCTGGTTGGGTCTTGTTTACTTCCTGAGTCTTAGGAGTCGTCTAGGTTCCATATGGAATGCTTCAATCTGAAGGAAATAGCTACTCAACATGTGGGCATCTCCAGCTCCTTAGTACCCTATAGGTAATCACCATGGTCCCCCCCATGCCTGTTCCTGCCTTTGTCCGTTGTTGTACCAACAATACAGGGCTGCCTCCTCTCTCTCCTCCTCCTCCTCCTCCTCCACCCCTTCCTCTACTCCTCTTTTCTTCATCTCTCCCCTCATGAGATAATTACAAGGCCCATGTCTCCTATACCCTTTCTAAGCTTCTCCAACTCCTCCCTCCCCTGTTATCTAAAATGTAAGCATTCTCATCAGTGCTTGGGGAGGGTGCTGTGATAGAATGATGTGGTTAATTAAAAGTGCCAGGCGTGAGCATCAGCCACAGCTTTTTGGTTGCTACCAGCTAACTAGGGTTTCAGGACAAGGCTCATTATCTGTCCAACTTTCTAATTCCTCAACTATTAAATGTACATTTTTATCCTGAAGGGTTAGCATGGCAAGTAATTAATCTAGTACCTAACACAGCAATTCCTAAAGAGCTGTGCCATTGTACCTCACTGGTGGGTGCTGTATCAGGAAGGTTTCTTCGAAATTGATTTTTATCCATCCATTGTATTCTAGACACCATTCTGAATCCCCAGTCGTCTGTTGTGATATAATGAGGCATGCTTGACTATTGGATTATCCTGGTCCCTGACTTTTATTTATCTTGTTCGTTGGTTTGTCTGTCTGTCTGCTAGCCATGGTAGAAGGGACCCCGCAGCTGAGCATGGTTGGCCTTTTTCAGCGAATCATCTCCAAAGAAGGACTGCCAGGACTCTACAGAGGCATCACCCCAAACTTCATGAAGGTGCTCCCCGCCGTTGGCATCAGCTATGTGGTATATGAAAATATGAAGCAGACACTAGGAGTAGCTCAGAAGTGACATGGCCAAGCCTTCTTTTCCGTGATGACCAAAGCTGTCAGCGCTTTCCGGTGACTTCTGGGATTGCAGCAAGTCTATTGCGAAAGAAGCTGTTGTTCCCCCAGCCAAAGGGAGAAGAATCTGCAGTCACTTCAAGCATTTGGGCTCGGTTTTATATCTTCAGTAATGCTCAAAATCATAGTTTCAATAAGTGTTGCAGAAGCCACAAAATTGTACTTTATATTTCCTGATAAAGATCCGTGCCTTGCACCCTAAATCTGAAAATGTACTTGCTTAAGATGAAATCATTTTTGTATGGTAGAATTATAAATCACTAATCTTTGTTCTAATTGGTCCAGTTTGTTTATGCCCCCCCTTTTTTAAACCAAAGTGATCAGAAAGCCTTGGGACTTAAATTGTTCTATATATTTTGGAAGTCTTTATAGATGTAAAATTCCCCAATAGGAACATTAGCAGAAAAAAAAATCATCGTATTTAAAATCAATCTTGCACTGTTTATATCCTCATTTGTAAGCAGAATAAGAATGAATTATAGTAGCCAAATTTGTGTATGGAGGGGCAGTGAGATAATATTTATTTCAGTGGACGCTCTTCTATTCTACTTGCATTGCTATTGGTCCCCAGTTTTAGACGTTGATTGTCATCTGCTGTTAAATTACTGATGCAAATTATTTGGTAGACCCTATGTCTTCTGCCATTGCTTTCTAAAACATCAGTGAACAAAACTGTTGACTAATACCATTTTCCAGAGAGTGTCTTGGTTTTGTTGTTTTTAAGAAAACTCCTTGAATCAAATTCTCTAAATCAAGAAGGCTCCCTGGGACCTTCATAGAAATCTGAAATTGTTCTTTTCATGACTCGAGTGTTGATTTAAGGTAAATGACACCTTCGGCCCACTCTTATTTTGAAGTCTGTGGACCTTGTGCTTCCCAGATGGGGTGGGGTGAAGACACCAGCACGATCCAACAGTACTATATATCCATCTTCTGTATGTGACTGAGAGGCACAGTTTGTAAGCATACACGCCCATCTGCATTTTCACTTGCCTCAAAGTTTAGGACGAGGCCAGGAAAGTTGTAATATCACAGCACTTGCAATTTTTATTAGAGCCGATTTTGTAGTCAATTATCTCTTACGATTTGTTTTATTGGAGCTTAGAAACGTTATTTCTTACATAAGAAGATATTTGATATTTTTAGCTGGGCAGTGGTGGCGCACACCAGAGGTGGGTGGATCTCTGAGTTCAAGGCCAGACTGGTCTATAAGAGTGAGTTCCAGGACAGCCATGACTACTCAGAGAAACCCTGCCTCAAATATATATCTTACATTTTAAGATTTAGTCCAGAGACTCACTTGGTTTCTGATAATTTCTGTTATAATTGCTTTCTGAAAAAATCCAGTGAAATGGGAACCTTTGACTTTAGCCTACCTCTTTTATTTTTTGAACCAAAGAGAAAAGATGGATTTGTGTTTATGAAACTTATTCTACAATGCAGTTTGGTTTGTATCGCCGATGCCTGCTGTAGTCTCAGCATTTTTATACTATGTGAGGAGAGGAGGACGCTCTCCTTTGTCTTCAGGGATGTTGTACTTTTGAATACATAGAACGACAATATTATGGTACAGGAGTCATTCCTTTTTTACTCATAACAATTATGAAAATGAATAATTCTGTTAATGTTTTTGGAATTTCAAGCTGATGAAAATACAGCTCGTTATGAAATTAAAGTGCCCCCCAACTGAACATTTGCAAAGTGTCACTAATTTATCTGTGCATCTTGTATCTTTTGGGAGAAAAGCCTCTCACCGAAGACAGCTTATTTCTGACATCGCTACATAGTTACTGCTCATTTGTTTTAAAGGTATCTGTCTGTTGGTAAAATGGCTTGTTTCCTAATTGTCCTAGTTTCCTCCCTGTTGCTGGGTCAAAACACTCGGAATTAAAGCAAGGCAGGGAGGAAAGGCTTATTTCCCCTTGCAGGAGAGAAGTCAGGGCAGGACAACGGGAACCAAATGGACTGTTCCTTCCTACAACCAACAGTGAAGACAATCGCTCACAGACACGGCCACGGAACACTCCCATAGACACGCCCACAGACCTGCCCACAGACCAGTCTGATCTGAGCAATCCTTCAATAGAGACTCCCATCTTAGCAGACAGTTGACAGAACTAAGGGCACTCATTTTGGAAAGAATTTATGAATAATACGTTTTTATTGTCATACATTTATACCATTGACAGTGGTTCAAACAGTGCTTTTCACACCTGGCTCTGTAGTCTTTCTAATCTTTTGCCTTCCCTGAGCAGCTACGGTAGCACACATCTGGGCACAAGCCATGCTTCACATGGTACTCAGCCTACATTTATGAGTGAGGATCATGGCCCAAGGGGTTTCCAGTACCAAGAAGACTCCAAGGTTGCAGGATTAGCATGGTGCATCTTGGTGGGGAGTGCTTTTATCTTCAAACTGTGTGAAACACAACTGCCAGCAAGTTTGAGAATAAGTAATTAAGAAATTTTCTAATGGAAATTAGATCTAAGTATAGAATCTGATCCATAAAAATGAAACGAGCCTAGAGATGGGAGGGCACCAGCCTTGCTAATGTTGGGAAGAGCATATAGGCAAGGGCAGTGGCCACAGGAAGGGATATGAAGGAGACCAGGCCAATGCACAGGGCTGTGGGAAGTGAGCCCGTTGGAGGGCAGTCATGGACTACACAGACAGGGCTTCAGGAGGGCTCTTAGCTATTCCCTCCTCCTTTCCTGCTTTCTAGTTCTGCAATAGCAGCAGGTTCCTTGGTGATGTTCCCTAAACAAGATCCAGATGTCTTTACTCTGGGGTTTCGTCTTTGGAAACACTGGCTGAAGGCCTGCTTCAGACAAACACTTCCATTGCAGGTAGGCTAGCCCCCCACCCCCACCCCTACACTGCTGCCAGCCCATTCCCTGGGTTGCCGCTCCAATCTCCAGGAAGAAGGTAATTTTTAAAAGAGAGTTAATTTTAGAGACATTAAAATCTACATCCCCCTATGGGTCACAGAGACTTTCACATTTAGAAGGCTCATGGTGCCATACAGTTGTCCCTACCAACCGCTTTGTATTCGCCCTCACTTTATTTTTTCTTCACACAAACTTTACTGTTCTGGAATGTTAGTTTAAGATGTGTTACATTCTTTTATGTTGTGGAACATTTGTTTAATGATGCAAAGATATGTTGCATTCTTTTGTGTTGTATTTGTTTAACTCTGTAAAGCTGTGTTACTTTGTCTGTTTAAAAGTCCTGATTGGTCTAATAAAGAACTGAACAGCCAATAGCTAGGCAGGCTTCCAGGCAGAGGGAATAAATAGGAGGAGAAATCTAGGCTCAAAATAAAGAACGAAAAGGGGGAGGAGTGAGAAAAGGAGAAGAGGAGGACGCCAGGGGCCGGCTACCCAACCACACAGCGAGCCATGGAGTAAGAAGGGAAGAAAGATATATAGAATAAAGAAAGGTAAAAAGGGCAGAGGCAAAATACAGTTAAAGAGAAAGAGGATAATTAAAGTTAGAAAAGCTGGTGAGAAACAAGCCAAGCTAAGGCCAGGCATTCATAAATAAGTATAAGTCTCTGTGTGTTTATTTAGGAGCTGGGTGGCAGGCCCCCAAAGAGTTAAAAAAAAACCAACTATGGTTTGCAATATTGGAAATGACTTTTCATTTGCGTATCCTACGTTTGATATTGTCCTGCTTTGAACTGACTTCCACAAAGACAACAATAATGAACAAGTAGTTTGTGGGGTTGGGGTGGAATTGTTCAGGGATTTTGATGCATTCTGAAGTGCCCTTCAAACCAAGCCTGTCACAGACTCTGGGCACTCCCTCGACATCCATGTCTTCCAATGAGTTTATACTAATCTCTTTACATAGTCTTTACAGAGCAGGCACAGCCGTGGCTCAGGGCAGATGAGTTTAAATCATACCAACTGTAAGTGTCCCCTGAGACATACAGCTCCCAGCCCGTCTGTCATCTTGAAGCAGGTGCCCACATGAATCTTCCTGTGTGACATTGTCATGCAAGCGATTGATAACTATCAGAAAACCCCCTATCACATAACAACCAGACAGTGATGTGGGAATCTTGGCCCCTCTGAGTCAGTGTCCATATCAGTCAATGCCATGAGGCCGTTAGTACCAGTTTTCATGGATCTGATTCCAGCCACTGTGCATGCTTGGAATGGGCTTAGTTGGGAAGACATAGGACTGGAACCTGGCAATCTGTCTCCTTTCCAACCTCTGGGCTCACCCTTTCCTCTGCGATACAGAGAGAACTCTGCCCACTTCTCTAGGACCCCTGGAGTCTACTCTACAGGCAATGTGGGTGTTCCCAAAGACAGAAAAGACTTTCACTGAAAATGACTCCGTTTCCACATTTAAGCATCACAGGGAAGGAAATGCTAACTCATGGCTGGAGATGAGATGAAGGGGAAGTACAGAGGGGGTGAATCTCTAACTGTCTCTAGTTTGGTACTCTGTGCCTCAGGGTGAAGTTTCTGGTGCCAGGTGGCTTGAAGCTCCGTACCCAGAAGGGGTGGCTGCTTTCATTTGTTAACCATAAATAACAGATTTCATCCTCTGAATGTCCAACTCCCCAAGTGTCACTGAAGTGTGGCAGTGTGGTCTCACAGCAGACAGCCTTCAATAGCCAGTATCCAGGTAGAAGCCAAGAGAGGGAAATAGCACCCCTGCCCACAACCCATCTATTAGAGCCACAACCAGAAAGTAAGCTTAGAGTTGTGAAGGGGAGGGTCTGAGCTATGCTATCAAATATATACGGTGCCTGTACTTCTTTAATAGCAATTCGTTAGTGTAACCTGGAAGAAATGTGACACATGACCGAAGAGAAGAAAGCAGGGGTAGAGTCAGGTGGCTCAGCCTGGGCTTTAGCTCTGACCACATCAGTTTCACATGACTCTATCACTTATTTCCAAAAGACTATGAATGATTTGTTACATGGATGTAACAAGTTAGAAGATGCTCTTTGCATGGGAGTTTACAACATGCTTTCGTGACTTTTCATCATGGAGACACAGGCTAAGAATACTTCACACCCACTGTAGAGGAAAAAACCACCCAGGATACACAGGTTGCTGTCAAAATGAGAGGGTTGTTAAGTAAAAGCACTCCACTTTACACGACACTGTTTTATGAGGTGACTTCTTGTATGTGGTAGTAGCACGCAGTTTCCATTAGGAGAGAGGAACATTTTATTTCTTGGCTTATTGAATGTCACCACTACCTGGTAGTGTACTATTTATTGTACTAATCTACCCGGCACTAACAGAAGCTTTGGACCGTGAAAGTTTGCTATATTTGTCTCCAGAAATGCTTACCTTTTCAACTTGTTATTTTAAAATAACACACAGTCACTGTACATGTTTATGGGGTCCAATGTTTTTCCACACGGTTAAGGGTTACAAGCAGCGTCAGTGGCCTCTCTGTTCCACTAGGTGGCAGACGTCTCCCAGCGAGCGCCCGAGCCGGTTGTTACCTGGGAGAGGACTACAAAGCCTCCCAACTTTGCTTTCTTCCTCTGCTTGACCTGGAAAATCACTGGGCTACCTTGGAGGCCAGATTTAGATTTCCTGCTCAAACCACCGTTACCCTATTTAGAGGAGCGAAATTAGGGTCAGCCTGTTACCATTCCAGGAGAGGAGGCGACAGAGAAGCCTTTCATATGCTCCACTGAAGAGAAGGGCTTGTTCCTGCTTTTAAAGACATTTTCCCAAAACCAGAAAAATGCTGTATTTTAAAAGTGAAATTAGACACGTTTGAAAGAGCAAACAAGGCTGCTGTGGCAAGCCGTAGGTACATGTTCACAGCTGTGGAAAATATTTCCGGGAATATTCATGTGGGCAAATATTTTTTCTGATTTCCCGAAGTCATTTGAGAAGTGCCGTTGTAACTCAAGCTTATGACACAAACATGGACATAAAAATAAAATAAGCAATAAACAAAATGCTCCCCAAACTTACTTTTCTCAGCTCCCCTTTTTCCCCTTATGGGTGTTGTCTTCATTGATTTTTGTGGAGTGCTCTGGTTGATATGTTTTAAAAGGAATAAAAATCGGAGGTCTGGGGGATGGCTCAGTCGGCAAAGAGCCTACTGTGCAAGCATGAAACCCGAATGCAGGTCCCCAGCGCTCTGGCACAGCTTCGTGCATCTGTAACCCCAGTGCCAGAGACAGGCAGGTCGCTGGGGCTTGCTGACCAGCCTGTTCAGCTGAATCCTTGAGCTCCAGGTTCAGAGACCCCCACCTCACAAACTAAGACAGATTGAGGAAGATGCCCAGTGTTAATTTCTGGCTTCCATAAGCATGCGCACGCACACACAAGGACACCCACACGCCCATGCTCCCCAACCAGATAAATAGAAGTTTCTCGTTAATAGACGCGTGCTCTGCAGCTGGAGCAGCAAGCTTGGCCTAAGACTTCAGTAGGAAAAGTCACACAACTCGTACTGCTTCACGGGATTAGCCTAGATTTCCTTTTGGCTCAAGAAACAAGTAGAAATAGAAATTCTGGTAGCTAGGTGTGGAAGGACAGGGCTGTAAACCCAGCACGTGAGAACTGGAGAGAGAGAGGGATCAAGATTTCAAGGTCATTTTTGGCTACACAGCAAGTTTGAGGCCAGCCTGTGATATGTGAGACCTGTCTCAAAACAAGACAGTGACAACGAGCAACAACAACAAACAAATAAACACCCAATAAATCCCCGAGCCACCACCACATAGAAGTTTTGATCAGAGGGGATAAAAAACCATAGAAATTAGGACGTGGAAGAGAAACGTATGATGTATGTGACACTCGCCTGGCTGAGCACCCATGGGTCTCTTCCCCAACTCCCTTCCACAGACAGGAATGGAGAAGGGTGTAGACGCTTGCTTCTCATCCTCCTCCCTCTTATTCTCCTGCCGTTTTTGACTTTTATTTTTAAGGACTGGGGCTTAGACCTAGGTCCTTGTGCATGTCAGGCAAGCCCCCTACCACTGAACTACACACCCAGTACCAATTTTCCCTTTTCTCTTTGTTCTTTCTCTTCTTTTGAGGCAGGGTTCCACGACAGAGATCAGGCTGGCCTTGAGCTCTCCATCCTCCAGCTTCAGCTTTCCAAGTGCTAGAATGAAAAGGGTCAGCCCCTCTCCCAAATGTCTCTTTCCACTATCTATTAAGTAACCATTACAACTTTTAAAGCCACCTCCCCGTAAAAATGCCAGAGCCTGAATGCCTGTGGAGGAAAAGGAAATCCAGAAAGAGAGTCAAGGTGATAAAACTGGCCTTGTTCAGTTGTTACCAACTCTGTCAACCCTGCCGGCGGTGGCCATGTTTTCAGTTTCATTTCTTTTCAGCTCATTTTCTCCAAATTCACATTAAAAAAAAATCTGTGCTTGAAATGGAAATCCACAGAAAAGCAAGAACTGAGAACAGGTGATCTGTGGTGGGAAAGTATTTTCAGCAAAAAAATCGACGTTTAGAAGTCATAAAAGATTTTAATCAAACTGAGAAATAAAAGATTGCAAAGACTAAAGTGCTGATACAAAGAGGCTAGGGCATATTTACATAGCATAGCAGTTTTAATTATTATTTATTTTAGTACTTGGGATATTGTCCTTGTGTATGATACCCAAATCTGCTTAGCATTTACATGTTTATTAAATTATTTTTACTCTTTTAAAAATATTTTTTAAAATTATTTTAAAATTATTATTTAAAAAAAAAAAACAGAAGTGGAGTAGGCCACCATGCCACCTTCTCTGCTGGGAAACCCAAATAGCGATGAACAGTTTGGTGCTAACACTGCTAGCGTGTGCCTAAAAAAGCGTTGCGGGGAGGATACCGAGAATGCCTAAATGGACACCACCAATCCCACCTGCAAACTTTCGCGAACTGAACGCTGTGATACTTAAACCAGATAGGAGATGGCTGGGGGCTGAATCTTTCAAGGGAACTGAGCTGCTTCCCCTCCCATGGCAGCCTGGGAGGAACTAGTCATCCCCACGTCCCTGTCCCCCTCCCCTTATCCTCTTCTGTTTGTGTGTGGTGGGTGCACATACGTATGTGGGCACACGTGCACCGATGTGTGGAGGCCCAAGGTTGATGTCAGGACTCTTCCTCGGTTGCTCTTTCACATTTTTCTTTAAGGCAGGATCCCTCAATCAAACCCAGAGCTCATCGATAGGGATCCCTTGCTCAGCCTAGATACAGATATAGGGGGGAGGACTTTGGACTTGCCTCGAAGTGAAGTGCCAGACTTGGTTGACTCCCCATGGGAAGCGTTACCCTTTTTGAGGAGTGGATAGGGAGGTGAGGTGGGGGAAAGGTGGAGGAAGCGGGAGGAGGGGGAGGGAATGGGAACGGGGATAGCTATGTAAAATGAGAAGAGATTGCATTGTAAAAATATTCTTAATTAAAAAAAAATTCTTACATGCCAGCACACTGGCTTGAAAAACTGGCCGCACAAGAACTTCCTGGAGTGGTTTTAAAAACAACGACGGCACAACAGCGGCGGTGTCTAGCTGCGTAGCCTAGGCTGGTGGGATGCTCAATCATCAAACACCCAGCCCAGCACTCAATCAGATGCTCAATTCTCCTCTTTCAGCACCCCTATTTCCAAAGTTCCATGATTATTGGCAAGTGACCTCATACCTAGCTGGTGGCAGGTGGCTTTTTAAACTCTCCACTCATGTCCTAGAGCTGGAACAACAGTTTCTGGGGGTGGGACACAGGCTGGGACCTCATAGTGTTTAGTCCAGAGTGAGGATCCCTGCAAACAGCGTTCACTCTGACTTTTGTGTGCACACATGAGTCGTTTGGATCAAACAACTGTAGATGAAGCTCAGTGTTTGCCACTGCTCTTCTAGACAGAGCAGACCTGTTAGACAGCGGATGAGAAATCATTGAGTTAAGGATGACTTTGGGCTTTGGGCCCAAGGAAGAATGAGAAAGTTGCCTGTGATGCAGATGGAGAGGCAGTATGAATAGCAAGGTGGTTAGAGCAGAGAGCTGGAAAATTGGTTTTTGGAGATAGAAAAATGTGAGCCTGAAATAGGAATATTGAGAGGTTGAAACCAACCTCAACCTGAGGTACACAGCTAGATCTTCTCCTTCTTGTTGTTGTCCTCCTCCTCCTTCTTCTTCTTTTTCTTCTTTCTCCTTCTCCTTTATGCCAGCCACCTTCAGGTAGTTCTTATGCAATCAAGTCTGGAGCCACTGTGTTAGGGATTAAAAAGAGAAAGAAGAAGGAACCGGTGAAAATCATTAGATATTCAAGTCAAAATTTCAGGTAGGCAGTTGTGAAATTCTAAACGCACCGCTTGGCAGTCATGAGCATCTGGATGTTGTTGAAAGCCATGATGTCATAACCTAAGGCATGAGTAGAGGTAAGGGTGAAGACTGGTCTCTAAAGGGAGGTGAGGGGGGAGGGAGAAGCAGTTAGGTGAAGAGGAGCAGCTAGTAAGTGAAGCAGTGCTCCCTCCAGGTGAAGACAGAAAGCAACCCTGGCCTTGCATCCTATGAAGGCCACCAGGAGAAGATGGGGTGCGGGGGGAATGGGTAAGGAAGATTTTCTGTACAAAGAGCATATATTGGGCTTACCCAGGGTTTCACTGCTGGAGAAGAAAGGACATTGGAACTCTGGGGAGGGAGTGTGAAGTGTGGTCCAGTGAATCAGAGTGTGTGGGGGGGACCAGTAGACATGCATGCATGCAGAAATGTGTGGGTCCATGAATCGGATATCCCAAAGAATTTAAGAACAAGGATAGCTGGCAGGTAAATTGGAAGGAACAAGTTGGATCAGGCAGAGAGTTTGAGTATTAAATTTAACAGAGAAATGGTTTGGGGAGAAGCCATTTTGGAGGAGTGGTATTGTTAGGGATGGAGTTCAGGGCTTTGTGAAGAGTAGGTAAGTGCTCTACCATCGAGCTCTGTCTCCAGATGTTTCTCTGAGGCTCAAAGCAGGTCACTGGTGGCCAGTGGGCACTGGATGAGCAGCAGGAGGTGGCTCTGAATACACATCCCAGGGGAACACTCAGGTCGGCTGTTGGTGAGTCCTCCACGTTACCAGGAGACCAGAGGAGCCATACACAGGCCCGAACATGAGAGCAGGGAGGAGTCTCAAAAACCAAGTGGGGTGGGCAAGCAGCAGGAGCCTCTAAGTGTCCTGGAGGCAAAGTGATGTCCTATATTTCTTTGTGTCGACTTTAACTCAGTCTCAATGAAGGCGGGTGTGGGTGGGCACAGCTCTTTTCAAACGACAGGAATAGGACAAGCGGAAGGCATGGCTTTCAAAGAGCACTGTGTAGAAATCACTGTACAATGACATGCTTGGGAAGAGCGAAAGGAAGTTCAATATCACAGAGCACAGAGGCTGTGCCTTCTAAATGAAGAATAGCCAATTAAATGGTTACGTAACATCTCATTAGTTATTGAATTACCTCAGCTTGTGTATACTGTTGCCCTAAAGTTAATCTTTATCCCGTTATGAAGGAATGAATCAAATTTCATGAAAGGAAATCTGGCCTCTTTATTTAAATGCACTGGAGGAGGAGTCTGGACAAAGTCTTTCCGTGACTTTGTATTTTCAGTCTCAACTTAATAAAGAGGAGCCTGAGGGATGAAAAAAAAGAGGTCAGGTTTTTTCTTTTTCCATTTGAGGTCCATAAATAGACTGGAAAAGTGGCAAGAGGTAAAGAAGACATCAACCCAGAAAGCCCTCAGTGTTGCTGAGGACAAACTGTAGCAAATGTTCATGGTTCCAACAAAAATGTAGTCATCAATTCAACAAATGATTGCATCAGAGTTTGTGCAGGGATCAGCATGCACAGAGTTAAATATCACATTGATTTGTTTTTAGAGATCATCTCATAGGAAGGCTGACAGGAAAACAAAAGACCAATTCAATATAAAGTAGTGGTAGGAGCTATCACAGGTTGATGAGCTGTGTGGACAGGATGCAGGGGTGTGCAGGAGACATTGTGCAAGAGATGGACATTCCACTTAGTCTTTGAAAGAAGCAGAAAATGTTACTATACGCAGAAGGTAGGTGAAGGATGCTGGAGGGGGCAACAGTGTGTGTACACACAAGGAGGCATGGGAGTGTATATTCTGGAAAATCACGGTTGTTCCGTGATGCTCACTTGAGGCAACGGCAACAGCTTTGTTTAGACAGATAGACTAAGGGGCTGGATTGATGGCTCAGTGCTTAAAAGCCTATACTATTCTTGGAGAGGACCTGAGTTCAGGTCCTAACATTCATGTTCTGTAGTTTACAATCACATGTAACTTCAGCTCCAGGGGTAGGACCTTCTCTTCTGTCTTCCATGGGCACCAATATTCATGTGTACACCCACACGCATATACATAATTAAAATATAATAAAATTTAAAAGAAAAATAGATTGTGATCAGTTATACGCCATGCTCATGGAAATGTCTTCGAAAGAATCACAGGTGGAGTTGAGTCAGAAGGAACCACATGATCTGTTTCTTCATCCCAAGAGAAGGAGAATCTGGAGCTGGGTGACTCGAGGCAGGACAGAGGCCAGCAGCTTCTGTACTTTCCTCTCTCATATCGGTGTCCTCAGCGTGCCAAGCACATTGCTTGGTACCTTATTTCTGTTTGATGAATGGGAACTGAATGGATAAATAAAAGAAGAAAGTAATGTGATTTCGGCAGTGGGAGCATGGCTGCAGGATGTGGGTAGGTTCAGACACCTGTGCCTTTCTTTTGTTCCTCTTTAGATAACTAACTGGGTGATTGTGGCTTTAATGCTCATGGCTCATAAATGCAAAGTGCCAGCTATGGAGACTGAGCAGGAAAGACACATCAAATGGACTGTATCTCAGTGCCAAGAAATTAGCAAATATGTCCTCAAAAGGACAAGTTTCTTTGGTTTTTCCAGGGCTGAGATCTTGGGTGACTTCCAAAAGAAGAGCTCACTGGGGTAGCAGCCATGGGCTCCAGAAGGCAGTGGGCTGAGGAGTAAAGGGAAGGAAGGAAGAGTGGATGGTGAGGGAGATACTGTTTTGAAAGTTTTGGCTACGAAGGGTCGATGGGGAGGAGGAAGCTTGAAAGGGAGGCATGATCAAAGGTCAGTGGCAGATTTATAAACTTGAGAAAAACAGATAGGAGGAGAAGGTAAAGCCACAGAGAGGAAAAGAGGCTTGAATATAGAGAGTTAAAATTTAGAGACAATGAAAGTCTTCGGAGGAGGACGGAGGGGTGGATGGAAGAGTGTCGGTCCCTGTGGTCCTTGCGCTGCTACTGTTGACACTCAGATCAGTGAAGGTCCTTGAAATGATTCCACTCAGCTATAAAATTCTTTGAAGTGTTGTAAGTTTGGCAATGAACATACAAAACTGAGACTCTTTGTCTCACAAAGGCTCACTTTGCCTTGAATATAGCTGAGTTTTTACACCCTTTGCTCACATTGTATTATCTCTAATAATAAAAGAGATTAGCATGCGAGATAGAATGCTAGTGATGTAAGAAGTGAAGTAATATGAAAGCCATCTTCCTGCTCATTAATAAGCACAGTGAGATTCTTGACCTAGAGATTGTGCATGTTTTCCATATTTTGTATATATTACCCCAGAGTAAGAAATCTTAGCTTGAGGGGAACCAAAATTAAATTAGTTCCTTATCTAAGGCTTTTAGATGCTATGGTACAAACCCATCAAGGATAAAACACTGATCATTTCCCCATGAATGGTGAAATTAAAGTTTGCATAATTATTGCCTCATGATTTAATTGAAAACATTGAAGATTAAGCACATGGATGCCAGGGACTCTAATGCAGGGCAACGCATTTCCCCTTTGTCTCTGCAGCGCTTTCAGTCTGGGTAGTTTAAACAGAGGCACTTGTGGACCATAGCATGGGTTTGGATGTGGGGTGAAGCCACCGTATGGTGGACTTCAGCACTGGTCTCTGAGGTGGGTGCTTTAGGGAGAGCAGGGGCTAGTAGCCATTGCTCTTTCTTAATTCTGCCCCCCAGTGTCACCTGACAGGTGCTGGCAAGTACCCTCCTTCTTTTCTTTTAATTCCTTTCCTTTCCTTTCCTTTTTCTTTTCCTTTCTTTTTTTCCTTTCCTTTCTTTTCCTTTCCTTTCCTTTTCTTTTCTATAATCTTATTATTTATTTATTTAACCCTTGTTTTCAAACTCTCACTCTGGCAGCTCAGAACTACTGCAGGCTTCGATTACCTGGGCCTCATGAATACCCCTGCTCTTCCTTCCATCCCATGTTACCCCTCCACCTCCTGAACTCTTAAAACACAGCCCATTACATTCTGGGGACCTGCTGGCTGTCCTTGGTACCCGTCTCTTCCTTCTTCTCTGTCGCCTGTTACTTTGGAACTTGTCATCAGCATGCCCTCCATTTTCTTTCTGTCCTCATTGCTCTGAGCCAGTTAAAGCCACTGTCTCCTCTGCCCCCCCGCCCCCCCGTACTCCTTTATCCCCACACCAGGGTGAAGCTGCAGAACAGAGCATCCGAGGCCCTTCCAGCTCTGTCCAGTTATGGCTTCTGGAGCCTTTTCTCGTCTCTTCTACCCCTACATCTAGATTCCTGGCAAAGGGGCAGGTCCCTGTAGCATCTGTGTCGGTGCTTGCCTTTATCACCCTTGTACACATGCCTTTCCTGATAAATGCCCCTCCCCTTCCTAGCCAGCCTCTCCCATCAGTTAGAGAAGGAAGTAATTTCACTTCCTTTGGTGCGGATTAGAGGTTTGACTTCGGCTACCTTCACAGTGAGATTCTGGGCTACTGAAGGTTCAGAGGCTAGCAGGTCTTACCCAAGCTTGTGTCTTGGTGTCTAACAAGAATATCTTCTTAATGTATTTCCTGGCTAGTTTTATGTCAAATTGGCACAAGCTAGAGTCATCTGAAAGGAGGGAATCTTAATTGTGAGAATGCCCCCATAAGATCTGGCTGGACATGTTCTTAATTAGTGATTGATGGGAGAGGGCCCAGTCCATTGTGGGTGGTGCCATTCCCTGAGCTGTTGGACCTGGGTTCTACAGAAAAAGCAAGCTGAGCAATCTATGAGGAGCAAGTCAGTAAGTAGCAACCCTCCGGGACCTCTGCATAAGTTCCTGCTTCCAGGTTTCAGGTTTCTGCCCTGTTTGAGTTGCTGTCCTGGCTTCCTTCAATGATGGACTACAATGTGTGGGTATAGGTCAAATAAACAAATCCTTTCCTCTCTAACTGTTTTTTTTTCCATCATGGTGTTTCATCGCAACAATAGAAACAAACCCCGATAAGATGGTATGCATATATTAAATGCAACTGTTTCTTATCTTTCTTTACTAATCGACCCTTTCATTTCTATCCCCCCACATTTCTAGTAGAAGAGACACTTTTGCTTTGCATTTCACACACATGATGATGATGGCGGTAGTAGGGATGGAATGTTTCTGTTTACTGAGTATTCTCCCAAGATCAAACACCATGTTCTGGAGCCTCACACGTATAATTTCCTTTGTTCCCCATGCTTAGTTGCTTTTCTATTGCCGCTCGTGTGTGAAGGTCAGAGGACAAACCATGGCAGAGAACCAGTCAGTTCTCTCCTACTTTGTGGAATCTTGGGGCTGAACCCAGGTCATCAGGCTTGAACGCAAGCACGGCTATGTGCGGAGCCACCTCTCTGGCCCCAGAATGTTTAATTAGAGATGTTAAATTGCCAAATTAATAGACAAGTAAAAATACAGAAAAAGATAACAAAGAGGGACTTGCATCTAGGAAATATGGCTCGATGCCTCACAGCACTGTTCCTTCCGCTTAAGAAAATGAGTTGGTGCCTGAGGGTTTGGAGCAGGTGTTGGGTCTCCCTCAGATATCAGAAGGTGCTGCTCACACAATGTGAGGCTTCCTGATTCAAGCTCATACATGTGTCCATCGGCTTGTCTCTTAGTGATTCCAGGTTGGTAACTTAGATAACCCATCACTGGCTGTGATGGCATAGCTGAAAAGTGTGAAGACTTAGAAGCATGATTCTACTTTATTGAAAAAAAAAACCAGCCAAACTGATCATTATTCTAGCCATTCTATACTCTGAGGGAGATGGGAAGCAGAAATTTTATTTGAACACTAAGGCTCCTGGCCCCAGTGAAAAGAGATTGTCAGACTTACCCACAGGAAAAGTCTGTAGCTCTTGTAACCCTTAAATTCATTGGCAGGTTTTGGTGAGACAGTGACACCTTTGGTGGGTATGGTCAATAAAAGAGAGAAGCACTCCATTTTGGCATTCCTCTTGGCTTGGCTGGTTGTGGTCAGATGTCACCTTGAGAGGAAATCTATCTGAAATGTAGCTACCCCAGAAGCTGAGAACCATCACAAGTTAGGGAACATGAAGTCAACCTGCCGCAAGTGTTGGGAGAGAGAATAATGGAAGGAAATCACTAAGACTGTGAGAGACAGATGTAGACAAACTTAAAAGCAGCTGGAGGCTCAGATTAGACACTGAAGGGTCCAGGGAGAAGTAACCTCATCTTCAGTGGCTAGGAGTTGTCCCCATCAGCTGAGAGTAACTTTGGAGTTTGATGACAATGAGCTTGGGGTCAGCAGTAGATCAAGACCCATGATCACCTATCTGCCACGAGGTTCACTGTTATAGAGAGCGAGGTCTTTGAAGTTCCAGAAAGTCACATGACATCCTCAGGCACATGCGGTTTTTAGTGCTTAGATGGTTTTGAAAGTGGAGGCGCATCCACCTATGAAGATCTCAGTACTGTGTTGTTTCCAACACAGTTTGGATTCACCCCTAGCTAGAACATTAGCCACCTCAGGGTATGCAAACGGTGGAGTCTTAGACAGTGACAGAATCTGCCCATCTCAGACTGGAAAGCCAAGTGTGGCCAACAGGGATGCCTGTGTGTGAAGAAGGTGGATACCCAAGTGAGGACAGCTCTGGCGGGCACTTGTGTGCCTACCTAAAAGACTTCAATTTTGGAAGACCCTGAAAGAAATAGTTCTAACACTTCATCTTTTCTATTTTTCCAATTAATTTTACACTTAGTGTACAAGTAATTGGCTCATTATGAGATTTCTGTCTGTATTCATCACTGTAGATTTGGAGCTATTATTGGGAGAGGTTTTTCTTAAAGTTTTCTAGGTGATTTTTTTTTCCTGGTTGGTTGGAGTATAGCTTATTTGTCCTTATTTTCTGTTTGTTGGTTTACTGTTCCTGACAAGATGGATTCTTTTCTAGTTCTTTTAAATCTATTCTCATGACAGTTACTATTTCCTCTGCATTCTGGATTGAGACTATCATACTCCTTTGTGTTTAGGGGGAGCTTTATTTAAGTATATTCTGCATGGCTGGCTTGGTGGTTGGTCATGAACTGCTTTAGTTTGTGCTTGTCTTAAAATTTCTGTATTTTTCCACTTCTTTAAAAGTCAGTATTGCTAGTTGCACAAAACTTGTACAGCTGCTTACTTTCACAGCTTGGTATATGTTGTTCTGTGCTTTCTTGAACTTCACAGCTTCTGTTAAAAAAAATACAATGCTGTTCCAATGTGCTTGCCTTATTAAGAAGGTTTTTCTCTTACAAATTTTTCTTTTTCTCTTTTATGTATCATGTTCGCATGTATGTACACATACATGTGGTATATGCTCCCCTGTCTATGTTGGGTAGAGCTTGACTTTGGGTGTCTTCTATTGTTTCCCACATACTTTTTCCGAGACAGGGTCTTTTACTGAACCTGGGGCTCACTGTTTTGGCTAGGTGGACTGGCAAGCAAGCCTTGTCTCTGCCTCCCTCCACCCCCAGCACTAGGGTTACAGATGTGAGCTGCTGCTCTTAGCTCTTACATGGATGCTGGAGATCTTAGCTTAGGTCCCCATGCTTTTCAACAGGTACTTTATACACTGAGCCACTTATCCAGACCTATGGCTTTTATTTCTTTCATTTGTAGTTTTGGCATCTTGACTCTAATGTGTCTTAGATGGTTACTTATTTAATCATGTATATTTAGGGTTTTAAATGTCTCTTGTATTTGGATGCCTATTACTTTTCCTGTTTTGCACAATTTTTGCTATAATTTAATTCAGCAGAGCTTTTAATGCTTTTTTTTTTATCTCAGTTTCTTCTTCTAGTCCATGAATTCTTAGGTTTGGTCTCTTATCTTAAAATTGCATCTCTCTCTCTCTCTCTCTCTCTCTCTCTCTCTCTCTCTCTCTCTCATGTGTGTGTATTTAGGTCAGGGAACAACCTCCAAGTTTTGGTTCTCTTCTTCTATCACGTGGTCCTGAGAATCAAACTCAGATCATCAAGCTTGTTGGTAAGACTTGCTGAGCCATCTTGCTGGCCCAGATTTGCTCTCTTGATCATATCTCAGAATTGTGAAAAGTTATAATCATATTCTTTTTTCCATTCATTCACACTGAAATTTAATATTACCTCAACTTTGATAAAAGGGAATTCATATTTAGTATTACAAAGAACTAAAAATTTTAAGCACACAAAACATCTAATCAATAAAAATACACAAATAGTTCTTAGAAATACAAAATTGCTAATAATATATAATATATAATTGGAAAGGTATAAAGTATCCTTAGACACCTTAGAGACACAGAAAGTATAGCTACACTGAAATCTGTCTCACCTTAGTCAGCATGGCTGCCATGAAGTAGCAGTGCTGATAAGTGTGTGTGTGGGAAAGAGCCTTGTACTTATCTGTGTTAATTATGATGCTAGTCACACTAGCCAAGATATGGAACCAGACCAGAAGCCTGTAAACAAGTGAGTAGATAAAGAAAACATGCTACATACACAGCAGGGATTTTTTCAGCTTTAAAATGAATGAAATGATTGGTTTTACCAGAAAAGGAATGGAACCGGAGACAATTATGTTATGTTAAGGGAAACAAAACATATCCACAAAAACAAATATCATATATAAAAGCTAGATTTATTTAAACACATAAGCAAGTGTGTGTATGTGTGTATCTCTCTCTCTCTGTGTGTGTGTGTGTGTGAGAGAGAGAGAGAGAGAGAGAGAGAGAGCTGAAAGTAGAAATGGGATTATTATGAGAGGAAGAAGGGTCTAAAGGGAAGGGTAGGGTAGCAAGAGAAGATAATGGGGGAAAGAAAAATCATATTTATATCTAGACTTAAATAGCTATATGTATGTTTATATCTCTTTGCATGACACAAAGAGGGGTGACTATTTGGGGGAGAAGGGGGGCAGCAATACAGAGGTAAGGAGGTATGGGGGATAGATAGCTTGAAGGGTGAATATACATAAAATGAAAAGTTATATGTTTGTGAAATGTCACAATGAAACCCATTTGTTTTAGTTACTTTTCTATGGCTGTGAAGAGACACCATGACCAAGGCAACTTATAGAAGAAAGTGTTTATTGGGGTTTACTGTTTCAGAAGGTGAGTCTATGGCCATCATGGTGAGGAGCATGGCAGCAGGCAGGCAGGCATGGTGTTGTAGCAGTAGCTGAGAGCTTACATTCTTTATATACAAGCAGAAGGTGGAGAGAGAAGAGAGAGAGAGAGAGAGAGAGAGAGAGAGAGAGAGAGAGAGAGAGAGAGAAAGCTAAATTGGAGTGGAGTGAGCTTTTGAAACCTCAAAGCCTGGTGATGCACCTCTTCCAACAAGGCCACACCTCCTAATTCCTCCCAAACAGTTCCACTAACTGGAGAGCAAGTGTGCAAACATATGAGCATATGGGAACCATTGTCATCCAAACTACCTCATCACTATTTGTAAACTAATTATTGCTGTTGCCTGTATCAGTGACTCATCTTCCTCTTTGCTCTGACTAAGCCTCTTCACTGACTCTGGAGAAAAATCTCATGCTCTGTCATGCTATTCAGGTCCAGTAAAAGAAATAGGATCCCTTCCCCCACACACATTTTACTTGGTATGTAGATACAAGCTAAATGCCAAGAATGATGCTAGGATAATCTCTCAGATTTAGTGTTTTAATTACCAGTGTTTCCTGCAAATACAATTAGGTATGATAATAAGACATTAAGTGAAAGCCAAGCTGGGCTGGATGCTGACAAAGGGTTTTGCTGACAACTTCATTAAAGATATATGAGGAAGTGAGCCAACCATTGAGCTGAAAGGAAATCCAGTTGACAGTAGGCAAGAAGTGAAGGCACACCATCAGGACTTAGAGTATATGAACATGGGAATTACAGCTCTGAAGATGAGAATTGTTCGCTTTGGTTTAGATGAGTACCATTATAGAGAATTAATGAGGTTTTGTTTATTCATTCATTTTTCCTGTTTCAGGTACTTCTACAAAACAATGGAACGGGATGTGGAACAACACCGAGTGCCTAAAAGCCTGGTCATTACAAATCTAAGAAGCAACATTAATCAGGAATTTTCAAGACAACCACAGGCTAATTGACAGTTTGAGAAAATCAGTCAATATTATTTTTATTTTTTTAAAAAATCTCTTATTTTTCTCTCCCTTCCTTTTTTTTCCACCTGTCATGTTAGGAACTGGACTTAGGTCTCCACATGTGGCAGAGCAAGTGCTCTACCACTGAGCTATAGCACCAGCCCCCTAATTTTTATTTTTAAGATGTGCAGTCAGATATGTATAAAACTAACTGCACTGCTTATGGAAAAGTAAGATAAATGACTGCTGATGCTTCAGTTTAAGAAATAGAACGCTGTAAAAACTTAGAAGGCCCAAGGAACCTCCTCCCAATTACCCTACTCCCCAAAGTAATTACACTGAAATTTGTACTAATTCGTCATTTTTGGTGGTTATTTTCTTTCTGTATGTTTATCTGCACAGTTTTGAAAATTGCAAGTAGCGAAGCAAATCTAAATTAGTTTATTTTGTTATTATATCTTTCTAGGTAAGACTGTCGGACATGCCTTAATTTGTTTAGGTCTTCCATAGTTTCTTACAACAAAGCTTTATGTTTGTTATGTAAATGGTGAGCTTGAATGAAAGAAGCCAATTTGAAGAGCCTACGCTTTGTATAATTCTAACTATGTAACGTTCTAGAAAAGAAGAAATGCAGAGCCACTAAAAGACCTGGAGTTTCCTGAGACTTAGGGAGGGAGAAAGGATTGCCTCAGGGTTTTATTGCTGTGAGAGACACCATGATCACGACAACTCTTATAAAGAAAAACATTTAATAGGGGCTCGCTTACAGTTTCAGAGGTTTAGTCCATTTTCCTCATGGTGGCAAGCAGCATGCAGCAGACATGCTTCTGGAGAAGGAGCTGAGAATTCTATATCTTGGTCGGGAGGCAGCAGGAAGTAAACTGAGACACACTTCCTCCAACAAGACCCTACCTACAAGACCACACCTACTAAGAGTGTCACTCCCTATGAGTCTAAGGGGTCCAGCTACATTCAAACTACCACAGGGATTAACAGGTGAAGGAGAATGGATTTTCAGTGTGGTGAGGCAGTTTGCTGTGAAGGTGTAAGACAAACATAATGATGACTTGTCAAGACCTACAGCATGAAGAATGACACTTCAATATAGACTGTGGACGATAGTGAATAGAACTACAGGGCTAGATGAGGGTGCAGGATGGGGACATGGTCCTTTCAATGTGAGCTGTCCAAGTGTCCTGTAGAACTAAGCTTGTACTATAAAATGTAATTTCACTAATTGTTTAAAAATTAATACTGGATAATATTGGCACACATCTTCTTTTTTTTTACATTGATTTTTATTGAGCTCTACATTTTTCTCTGCTCCCCTCTCTGCTTCTCCCCTCCCTCCTTCAAACCTCCCCCAAGGTCCCCATGCTCCCAATTTACTCAGGAGATCTTGTCTTTTTCTACTTTCTACTTCCCATGTAGATTAGATCTATGTAAGTCTGTCTTAGTGTCCTCATTGTTGTATAAGTTCTCTGAGATTATGGTTTGTAGGCTGGCTTTCTTTGCTTTATGTTTAAAAACCACCTATAAGTGAGTACATGTGATAATTGTCTTTCTGTGTCTGGGTTACCTCACTCAAAATAATGTTTTCTAGCTCTATCCATTTTTCTTCAAAATTCAAGCTGTCATTATTTTTTTCTGCTGTGTAGTACTCCATTTTGTAAATGTACCACATTTTTTTTTATCCATTCTCCCTTCGAGGGGCATTTAGGTTGTTTCCAGGTTCTGGCAGTGACAAACAAAGCTGCTATGGACATAGTTGAGCACATGTCCTTGTGGCACGATTGAGCATCCTTTGGATATATACCCAAAAGTGGTATTACTGGGTCTTGAGGAAGGTTGTTTCCTAATTTTCTGAGAAATCACCACACTGACATCCAAAGGGGTTGTACCAGCTTGCATTCCCACCAGCAATGTAGAAGTGTTCCCTTTCCTCCATAACCTCTCCAGCATAAGTTGTCATCAGTGTTTTTGATCTTGGCCATTCTTACAGGTGTAAGATGGAATCTCAGAGTTGTTTTGATTTGCATTTCTCTGATGACTAAGGATGTTGACCATTTCCTTAAGTGTCTTTCAGCCATTTTAGATTCATCTGTTGAGAGTTCTCTGTTTAGGTCTGTACTCCATTTATTATTATTGGATTATGTGTTCTTTTGGTGACCAGTTTGAGTTCTTTGTATATTTTGGAGATCAGACCTCTGTCTGATGTGGGGCTAGTGAAGATCTTTTCCCATTCTGTATGTTGTCATTTTGTCTTGTTGACTGTGTCCTTTGCTCTACAGAAGCTTTTCAGTTTCAGGAGGTCCCACTTATTAATTGTTTCTCTCAATGTCTGTGCTGCTGGGGTTATATTTAGGAAGTGGTCTTCTGATTGGCACACATCTTTAAAGCACCTGAGAGAACAGGGGTAGGCAGAGTCTCTGAATTTGGAGCCAGTTTGGTCTACAAAGAAAATTCCAGGACAGCCAAAGTTACATAGAGAAACACAGTCTTGGAAAACAAAATAAATAAAGGATAATAAACAAGAGACTAGAAAACCTTTCCAGTTTTAATTCCTAAGGTAGTGTGTATGCCTTTTTATAAGTGACTTAAAATAAGTTAATATAAAAATCTATTTTATTATACTTTACTACTCCTGACTTTAATATAGTATTATAGACAAAGCAAGATTCAGTTTATGAATGATACAACATATCTCATCTCATTAAGATTTTATGCACTAACACTTAACTTCCCTTGAACACTGGAGATATCAGATTAACTCCTTCTTTGAAATGCTCTGTCAACCACTTTTTAGGAGTTTCCGAACTATATTTTCTAATGTTTTAGTCTTATTGATCTTAATCTATGGAGTTATCTGTGATGCTCTTGGATGTGAATAAATCATTTTTCATTCTTAATCTCAGTGTAGATATTTGTTTGAAGGTTAAGGGCAAGAATTACCTCCATAGATGTGGGCAGAAGCTCAAATGTGAGAAGTGACATCAGGACATTCACTTATTTTCTGAAGGTTAGTTGACAATGGTGTATGTGTACTACTTGAAAACTATGGTCTACAAAACAGAAAACATATATATGTTTATATATGTATATATATATATATATATATGAAAAAAGCGATGTTAGAAAACATAGTCATGTCTCTTAAATTTTTTTTATCTAATATGCTACCCTGGAGATATTATGATGGGGTGCTATCTTCAGTCAACAGATCCAGATTCGCACCTTTCCAACCCAACAGACAAGGATTAAGTTGGACTAGGACTAGCTCATAAATAAGGTCACATTCTTAAATTTAACAACACGGCATTTATATGAATGTTCTATGGCACAGCAAATGCTCCAAGATGGTCTTCAGCACTCTGCCAGCTAGCTGGTCATAATATCTTCTTGCACGAGATTTTGTGCTAAAACACAGACTCTTCTGATATGAGAATTGCCTTCTGAAATGAACAATGAGATTCTGGCTTAGCAACGAAAGAAAGCCAGATTTATTTTTCACTGTCTTTTCTTCTTGGCTTTCTGCTTTGAAGCATATATGTGGAAGGTCCAGACAAAGGCTCCAGAAAATCTTTCACCAGCAGCTTTCCTGTGTTATAGTTACTTGACCATCCCTGTTAATTCATTTCCATTAGGCCCAACCTATAAGAAGGATGTACTACTGTTTCTTAAGTACTGTGATGCAATTCCATACTGATAAGGACTGGGTCATTTTGATAAAATTTGTATATTTTTACACTGAGTGTCCCAACTTGGCATGGGTGAAGGCTTTCTTACTGAATAAGGAAGAATTTTGCCATTCCTAGCTACTGTGGGGGCAGATGTGCTGGAGAGCATATCTATGCTATAACATGGAGCCAGGGACCAGGTGAGCTAAACTTGTATTTTCAATTCCAATTTAATAGCCAGGGTTGGTTAACTGTTTAAAAATGGAACCATGAGAATTTTTATGAAAATATTAATATAAGACCTTATTTGCTTTATCCTGTAGAGTGTATTAATTGATTTCAAAATAATAACAGCCATATTATATTGAAAATAAGACTATTGAATAAAATTTCTCTACAACTTGGTTCTTATCCCTAGATAATAGTTATTAAAATATACTAAGTCCACTTAAATGAATACTTTTATTTCTCTAATCATCTTATGATATTGTAAGTTGGTTATGCAACCAACTTGAATATACACAAAATTTATTTGTGTAGTTCATGTTCATTTTCAGACTCATATCCCAGAAAACATAAAATGATTAAAAAGTTAAGTCATGCTACTGTGGGATAATGCTTTTGTAAACTGTAAAGATTTGTCACTCATATTGGTTTAAAAAAACACTGATTGGCCAGTAGCCAGGCCAGAAGTATAGATGGGCAACTAGACTAAGAGAATTCTGGGAAGAGAAAAGGCAGAGACACAATAACCAGTCAAATGCAGACAAAGCAAGATAAGAATGCCTCACTGATAAAAGGTACCAAGTCACATGGCTAAACTTAGACAAGAATTATGGGTTAATTTAAGTTGTAAGAGTTAGTTAATAATAAACCTGAGCTAATAGGCCAAACAGTTTATAATTAATATAAACTTCTGTGTGTTTCTTTGGGATTAAATGGCTGCAGGACTGATTGAGACAGAAACATATGTTTTATATGTGTCTGTGAGCACAGATACCTATTTGCATTTTCCCCCAAATTTTCCTAATTATAGACACTTTTTTTTCTGAGTCAGTTTCCTAGTGCAAACACTTTTTGGTTGTCAGTACATACTCTAGCTGCTACCTCAATCAGTCTAGAGTTACAGAATTCTGAACATAGATGCTCATATCCTTAACTGAGTTTTTGTCCTAAAGCTGAGTTTTAACTGACCTTTGCAGTGCTCCAACTTCCTTGATGTTTTATTTTGTCTGAACTCTTTGGAGTTCAGAAACAGTTGCCTTCTTCATAAAATGGCACCAATAGGAACACTACATCCACATAAAACCTGAGAGAGCTTGGGAAGTAATTCTAGACACGGAAGAACAGAGTTAAGCATGGCTTCTTGGTAGCAGCATTTTCTTGGGTGGGCTCTGTTTGCTAGAGGCAAGTATGTCTCATTTAAGAGAGGCTTCCTGACTCAGCTTTAGCTGAAAAACCCTTGTAGCTCTTTTAAGAGGCCCTACCACCAAACACTCAAATGGTGTCGATGAATAGCTGACTGCATGCTTTTGGTGGTGGCAGGGACCTTGAAACTCCATAGAATTGTGTCCATAAACATGGCTCTGGCCAGTACCTCTGCCATAAGGCTAGGCTCTCAGAAACCTAAGGAATGGGGTGGATCTAGTAGTCAAGTCTTGGCTTTAATCCTAGCCATATTGCTTAGCAAATTAAAGACTCTTGTGGTTAGAAAAAGAGAGATATACAGTAAAGATAGATTCAGATGAAAAAAATCTTTAAACAGTTTACAGTGTCTTTAAAAATATAGTAGGCTTGGGAGAGAAAAGAAAAGGGATAAATTCCTTAAAAAAAAGAGTAAGTAGTTGGGTGTGGTGGCACACACCTTTAATCCCAGCACTTGGGAGGTAGCAGCAGGTGGATCTCTGTGAGTTCAAGGACAGCCTGGTCTATGAAGTGAGCCAGGACAGCCAAAGACACACAGAGAAACCCTGTTTCAAAAAACCAACAATTAAAAATAAAAATAAAAGAAATAGAGTTTAAAATAAAGCTATATAAAGATGGAAAATACACAGAGAATCTGGATACTGTATGTTATTGTGTTGTCATGAATTGTTTGATGATTGAGGAAGGAGCAACAGCTGCTAAAAGACATTTGATTATAAATATTGCTAGATTAATCCAACATATATATTTTGAAAATGCTTTGACTTCAAAATTTAAGTCAAAAGATATATAACTTTGAAAAAGAGGTTTTGCTTTTGTTCCCACAGGAAATAATGGGCTGTACATTCATTCTGGGTTAAGAAAAATCAGGTTTGATCAAGGAAGACCTTCCTGAGAAATCTCTGATAGGAGCAGATAGCCCAGATGATCCAACATTTCAGAGGACCTCTGTTGGAGTTTCCTCTGAGTTCTATACCCAGAACAGCCTCAAGACTGCTGGCTGCAATAATCAAGCCTCACAGAACATTCCAGTCAGGACTTGACCACAATCCTAAATTTTCTTTAGGTTCCCATAAGATTATCAGTGCTCCCAATCAGCAGGAAGTAACCTAAAAAACTATGTCCACATTCCAAAAAAATGGATTATGGATGTTTATCTTTGGAGTGTTGGTTACAGGTTGTTATGGATAATGGTCTGGAAAAATAGTAAACAAGGAGATTAGAGTTAGAGTTCTTGTTTTGGTAAGAAGGGAGAAGTGCTGTGGGACAGTGGTCTTGTACTCTTTAAAGTTTTGTTTCTTGTACTGGTTTAATAAAATGCTGATTGGCTAGTAGCCAGGCAGGAAAAATAGGTGGGGTGACCAGAACAGGAGAATTCTAGGAAGAGGAAAGGTTCAACCAGGAGTCATCACCCAGACGCAGAGGAAGCAAGATAAGAATGCTCCACTGATAAAAGGTACCAAGCCATGTGACTAACACAGACAAAAATTATGGGTTAATGTAAGTTATAAGAGTTAATAAGAAGCCTGAGCTAATAGGCCAACCAGTTTATAATAAATGTAGACCTCTGTGTGTTTCTTTGGGACTGAACAGCTGTGGTGGGGGGGGGATGACGGAAACCTCTGTCAACACATATGAGTTCTTGAATTTGCAGACTCTGTTGGCTTTCTCTCTTGTCCACTAAAGTCAAACATCTGGACTCATGTCAGCCCTCTGGCTCCTTGTCGGAAGCAGCCAGCTGTAACAAATCATACAACTAGCATTTTGCTTTCTGAACTCTTCACTAAGACATATAAATTCACTTGACAGGTGATCTGCCTTCCTGGTTTGGTTACTATAGTGGCAGTTTTATTCAGGGATTCTCTCTGTGTAAAATGGATCACCATTTCGGCCACTGACTATAGTTTTTGTTTTGATGACCTATGGACAACCCAATAAGTGTCACACTTCTGGGCTGTTTCTGCAGCAGAATTCCACTTCTGGTACCAATTTTTGTGTCCACCAAAGTCAACCTAGGTTGTGTAAGAGGATCACAGTCTTACAGTTTCCATGGTTTGACACACTATTATAAGTTCAATGAAGGTCCATAGAAGCCCTGTTCATCGTTTCTCCAGGATAAGTATTCTTATGATCATAGTGCTAAGGAATAACTGGCTATCCTGATCATTTGCCTGACTGACATGAACTTAACTTTGTCCCTTTTATTTCTTATTGTATGATTCAAAAAGTTGATATTCAGTAACGTTGTTTTCCAAGTTCCTATGTTAGCTGATATTTGATTTGTCAGTGGGAGGCACTGCGGGAAATTAGGGCAATATTTAAGATTCAAAATGGTGGGGACGCAGGGCAGTGGTGGCACATGCCTTTCATCCCTGGCACTTGGGAGGCAGAGACAGTAGAATTTCTTTGAGTTTGAGACCAGCCTGGTCTGTAGAACAAGTTCCAGGACAAGCGCCAAAGCTATACTGAGAAAACAGAGAAACCCTGTCTCAAACAAACAACCAAAATAAACAAACAAACAAAAAAACCAAAATGGTGGGGACAACTACAGGTCAGCAGCAGCTGTGCTAGGTAGGCTTGGGGTTTGATGGCTCTGAGACTTTTTGTCAGTCCTTCCAGGTGTCCTCAGGGTTACTTTCCAAGACCCACAGGAATGTTGAGTGTTTGTCAACTTTTTTTTTTAAAGCTGGTATTGAGTATTTTTTTTAAAACTCAAGGATAGTTTTATTAGCATAAAAACTAATTAGCATTAAAGGAATATATGCAGGTCAGCAAACTCTAAGTCTCAGCAACTTGCCAGAGGACAAGGGTGGAGGAGAGAAGGAAAGAAATCTAGGCCTTTTCAGATCCCTGGCAGACAGCAGCCCCAGGCTGGGGAGGGAAGCTTTAGAGAAAGAGTGAGGAACCAAAAACCCCAGAGGAAGCAGCCTGAAGTTCTGGCAAGCAACTGAAAGAGAGATGCAGGTTCCATTTGCCAGCATGGAAGTCCTTGGAGAGACCTCACATTTTCTTTCTGAGATCTTGGGTCATGGAGCTTGGGTGAATTTAGACTGGTATTCTCCATGAGACTCCTCCATGGTTGTGAGATCTCAGGAGAGGTTGGACTTCTCTGTACAGGTGTCAGGTGCATGTTCTTTCTGCAGAGAGGGAGGCATCTGTTGCTCATCATCTTTATTCTGACCGTGGCTGAGATTTCCCTGTGTGTAGAGCTTTCCGCATGATACTCTGTGTTGTGCAGGTTGCGAGGAGCTGGCTTTTCTTTTCCTGGCTGTTGTGAGTTCCACTGCATTTATCTTCAGGGTGTTGCAAACTCTTCCTGCAGGGTTTGGTCCCTGATTACTGTGGAGGATTCTTACTTTCAGCTCTCAAAACTCGATTTGTACCATCTCTGGGGAACATTTGCGGCATTTCTGAAACCATGTTTTAGATGATTCAATTGGTAAGGTTGTTCAAGCTGACTAATCCTGTGAGGGCAAAAGAAAGGCCACTTCAACACACTCAGAAGATAGTCTTCCCTTTAAAATGCCATGACTAGACCAAACTTATGTGGGAGATAGAAAAGATGCTTAGTCAAGGATAAGCGGGTTGATATTGGTCATTACCTAGTAGCAGGGAATTGGCTATGCTTATCTATTTGTATTAAATTTCCCAGTTCACCTTGGTTGCTGTGATATAAGAACCCTTGCTTAATGAACCTAAATAAAATTGGCTGGGAACCCCATATCAAATAAAAAAGAGAAATATCCACTCCCTACAGTAGAACTGAAGACTTTTGGAATAGGGGAGGAAAATTGCCTTTAGGTTTGACAGATTAAGCTAATAACAGTAACTTACTTTGAGCATAAGCATATTCCAAGCAGTATTTGTGAGATACTTGTAACTACAAGCGTTACCTGAAATTAAAATTCAGCTAGTAGGCTTGTATTCTCTCAGACAAACCGATTTACATCACTCACACCAATCTCTTTTCCACATTTCTGCTTCCAAGATTTCTTCTCTTCTGTTTGTTTTTTTATATATTTAACTGTAGAAGGCACGGCGTAAAGAAAGCATTGGAGGAACTGGACTTGTTAAACACAAGGGATTACTCTTCAAAGGAAGAAGAATGATGTCTGAAAGTGATAAAACTCTAAGAGAAGCTGGATCTTCCCACTTCAGTTAACCCAACTAAGAAATTCCCTCATGGGCATGCCCACATGCCAGAGTAATCTAGACAATTCCTCACTGAGGCTCCCTTTCTGGGTGATTAAGTTATGCCAAATTGACAGTCAGTGGTAACCACTTAGCTTAGACACTTGGATAAGCTCAAAAACATGTGAGCATTTCATGCATGGGTTCAAGTCCAAAGGGCAGCATGTCTACAGATGTTCGAATATATGCTCTCAATGTTTCTCCACTTGATCCTATGCTTCTGTGATCCACATTAACACTGGGGTTCTGATCAGGGTGTTAAAGAGGGATGGGAAGAACACTGGGCTTGGATTAAAAGATCTCAGCATGTGCTAGAACCTTAGATAAGACACTTAACTCTTTATCTATAAATGACATCAATATCATCTGCCACACAAGATTGTTTTGAAAATCATTAGAAATTAGTAAAAGTTCTGTATAAACAGTAGAATGGTCTGACAAGTTTTTAGAAAAGTTATCTCCCTCTCTCCATCACTCTCTCTTTCTTATAGACATTTCATTTAGGAATTCTTCCTGCCTCTAGTACTCACTTTCAATTAAGTAAACTCTCAGATACTTTCTGGTTACCATGGAGGCGAGGGGCATATGCTCCTTCTATTTTCTTCCATATTAACTCTGTGTTCCTGATCACCCTTCAGTACTTTAAGCATCAATGATGACAACATTCCTCTGAGAGGGTAAAATACTTCTTCCCATTTCTGGAAAAAGGTTAGGAATAACATAAGATGCTGTCCATCCTTTAGAACATAGATCTGAAAGAGAGTCACACTACTTACTGAATGTGGTGCTTTGGTAAATGGGTCTCTGTCTGTCTGTTTGGTTCAAGAAATATCTTTTATTTGGTCTGGGGACTGAATGGTCTTTATGTAAATTAAGGAGAAAAAGTTCAATCCTCATTGCTCAGTTTCATTTACCACTTAATTATGGGTGAAACTTCCTTCCATTTTAAACAAATCAATAATAAAATGAAATATTGAAGATAGAACAAATTGGATTTCAGCACAAGGAAATTGTCAATAGCCACAGAGTAATGGCAAGTTGAATGGAAAGTGACCCTAGAAATAGCTTAGTCTCATATGCCACTCCTTCTTAAGAGAGCAGATCGCTCACCAAATAGCCCAGCAAACAGAAGCATTAGTACCTCCTAGAAAATTTTAACTTCACTCCCAAGGTGTGCTCAGGTTTGGGATGAGATACTTTGCAGAAGAAAATACGTTAGGGGAATATTCTTCCTGAAATCCTGTCTTATGAAGAATCACAGTATAAATTAGAATACTAAGATGTCTATAAAAACTCAGGAGGAAAGCATTTTCTATTTGTTTAGCCTAGAAGGTTCCTGCTTCACAGAGATTTTTCTTAGGATGTACTGCATTGGGGAGGGAGCTGCAATAATTACAAAGATTTCTATAGCAAGTGAATATTTTTTTTTGTATTTTCTCTTTTGCACATTTACTCTTTTTAAAATTATTTATTTATTGTATTTTTGGTTTTTTTTGCTTTTTCAAATTGAGCTATATATTTTTCTTTGCTCCCCTCCCTTCCTCTCACCTTCCCTTCTACCCTCTCCCATGGTCCCCACGCTCCTAATTTACTCAGGAGATCTTGTCTTTTTATTTCTCATATAGATTGGACCCATGTACGTCTCTCTTAGGGTCCTCTTTGTTGTCTAGGTTCTCTGAGACTGTGAATTGTAGGCTGGTTTTCTTTGCTTTATGTCTAAAAACCACTTATGAGTGAGGACATATGATATTTGTCTTTCTGAGTCTGGGTTACCTCACTCAATCTGTACACCATTTACTCTTAATTACAATCCAGGCCATAAGAAACATGAGTGATCTCTTTTCTTTGTAATACCTGATGTCTGCTGGTCACCTCAGGACTGATGAAGTGTAGGTGGAAAGAGAGAAGTCCCTAGGCACTAAAAAAATTGCTAGCCTAGTTATTCATCTTTCTGTCAGACTTGATACCCCCAATCTGCCCTAACTCATGAACTTGCTCAGAGTGTGACCTTTCACTCTGGTCCGATGACTGCCCTCGGAGCTTCAGGGCTCCCCAACATGGGAATGAATAAATTCTAGCCTTCTTGGCACAGCCTCCAGGATGTGTACATATGCTGTGTACATATGCTGCAGTATCCAACCCTTGTTTTTTGAATCTTTGTTGTTATGACTGAATTTGGTATCCATCACCGCTCCCTGTCTCTCAAAGAATAAACCAGTAGTGAGTCTTTGTCATTCTGGCCCCTGTGCTTGAAATCAACTTCATTGCATCTGTGAATTTGTCCCAATTCTCCTCAAACTAGATCCTTAGTAAAGATATCACTACCTGGAGTTACTCTTGATTCTTATACATAACTTAATATTTTGGCTTTTTGCCTTATGTTTGTATGTATGCTTGCCTCTTCATAGACTGAAGATAGAGACTGCATTAGCTTCCAAGGCTGAATAATCAAACACTGCAAACGGTGTGGCCTGGAAACAATAGAAATGTATTTGCTTTGCAGTTCTGGAGGCTGCTGGCCTGAGATCAGGTGCTGGCAAAGTCATACTTTTGAAAATTGTGGGAGAAATCCTTCCTCATCCTTCCTATTGTTACTGGTGTCTGGTTTCTGCAATGGCTGTTTCTAGGTTCTGACTTCTTATTCAAGAAGTTGAAGTAAATGTGCATAGATTGCAAAGTAGCAAGGAAACTTAATTTAAAAGAAAAGTGGTAACCGAGTCTAGAATATGCTGTCAAGAGTGACAGAGCATTCAAAGACCCATATTATTTACTGGATATTCTTTTATGGGGTCTAAAGGAAAAAGTCTCTAATTATTAAGAGGCATAGAATGGGTTCGTCTCCATTTTGATTAACAGATTTGGATTGCATAACCTTTCCCCAATGCCTGTGGTTTTTCCCATAATGCATTGGGCTTTGATCATATGCATGTTCAATTATGCATAGATATAAGATTAGGGGGTTCTCCCTAAAAATTTGCTTAGAGAAAACAGTATGTCTTATGGCACATTACCCCAAACTAGTTTAGGCCTGCATTTACTCCAATCCTCGGAGAGATCCTGGGTCCCATACTCTGGTTCAGTATGCAGAGCCCTGTGGCACCTTCCCCAGCTTCCAGAATTGAGTCAGGACACATATACTGTTCCTGCCCTGCCCCGCTGTCTGCTAGACATAATCAGCCTTTTCATTTTTTTTCTGTTCTCTATTCTTTGTTCATTCACTATTTTTGTGTAGTCTATCCATCAGAACCAGGAACAGCTAAAATCACAAAGCCTGCAGGGGCTTAATTTAGATAGTTTTGCAAACAGAGCCTAGTCTTAGGCAGACTCAGGCACATCCATGGTAAACGGAATATCAGTATTTTCTGTACTATTGCTTCATTGCCCTCAACATTTGGCCTCTACCCATCATCCACAATGACTTCTCAAGGTCAGTCACAACGCCTGGGGGAAGAACTGGGGATCAGGAAGCAAATGAGGCCTCCTGGTTATCTTGAGGAGGTTTCTTGCCAATTGACGTAGAACATTGGTACTTACATCTCACTGGCTGAACTGGTTCCCAGAATATCCTGATCAGTCTTGAAGCTTGGAAATATGTATCCTCATTCTAAGTGGCCAAGGGCCCAGCATGAGTCTGAGAGTTTTATTTCGAAGAAAGGGTTTGAAAAACATTTACTGGGATAGAAGGGTCAACATCTCCACAGTGAATTTGTCCCAATTCTCCTTCTCGGGTGGAATTGAAAAATTCAACTGCATTTAATTTATAGATGCAAATTCAAGGTAGTTAATATTGAGATATCAGATCTCTGTAACCTGCTACAGCTTGATCTTCCACTTAGTCATCTGTTTTTAAAATGTATATGCACTTATAGTTTAAAGTTCATTTCTAGGTGCTTTACCATCTATTTGGTTGTATGATCACTGCTTCAATTTCATCATTTTTCTATCTGGCTATAACCAGTTCACAAGGAAGCTACTAATTTCTGTATATGATAACTTGAGTTAATGATTTATAATAGTTTTTCAGTTACTGCATTTTAATAAATAATTATGATATTTAAAAGTAATTATAACTTTTATTTTCTATTACTTATTATTCTTGATTCTTTTTTGTCATCTTTTTGCAAAGATTAGGTTAGGTTCTCTAGAAAAATGATCAAGCAAGTCAGTACTGTGACCAAATTTACTACTTAGATAATATGAGAAGAAATTTGAAGGAGCAATATATAGGGAGTTAGATTATTAGAGTGCTATTGGTGAATAGATAAAAAGGCCTTAAATAGGTCATATGGGAATAGGAATAATGAGCAAGGATAATATTTTAAAAATATGTAAAATATGTAGGTGATTAAGTGAACAGGACTTTGCTAACTTATTAAAATCTCTGGCAGAGTGGGAGGAGCCATCTTAAGAGACTAAACTGTTTAATAGAAAAGATTGTTATTGGGTCCATGGATGGCCCTGACTCTTTGATTAATTGATCTATCACCTTGTGTCCCAGATGGTTCATAAAAAAATAAGACTCAGACAGGCTATGAACATGATATTTACTTTGCTAGAGTTTCAGAATCAAATGCTCAGTTAGAACACCCATGTTCTTTAGAATGGACTGCTGGACTCTGAATGAGGATGAACTGCAAGAACAACCCAAGGTTCCAATGAAAGTTGAAGGGGCATTGTTCTGTAGATGGTTACATGCGATTAATAGCATCCATGTGGGTGACAAAATTCTGAGGTCTATTGGGAAATAATCTTTTTGTACACTGTGAAGTTGTATCACTCTGATTGGTTTAATAAAAAACTGAATGCCCAATAGCTAGGCACGATTTTCAGGGCAGAGAGAACACTGGGAAGAAGAAGGCAGAGATGCCAGGAGATGCAGAGCAAGCAGGATAGGCAATACAGACATAAGGTGATAATGCCATGAGACAGAAATATTAGATTAATAGAAATGGTTTAATTTAAGTTCTAAGAGCTAGTTAGAAATAAGCCTGAGCTATCAGTTGAGCATTCATAATTAATAAGTCTCTGTGCTGTTACTGGTGAGCTGAGTGTCCCAATGAAAAATCTGACTACAGAAGTCCTCAATATAAGATGGGTTATGATGCTGGCATCAGCAAATAACTGCAAATAGGAAGAACAGAATATAGCACAGGTGATGTGCATGTGACAGGAGAAAAGTTTAGGGATGGTGTCAGAAGGGGCAATGGGTGATGTAACTGATAGAAAATGTTCTGAGGAATATGAGGCATGAGAGGAGAATGAAAAAACTGAGTGTGTGATGGATGTGGAAGAGGTGCAATAAAATATAGGTACGTTTATATAAGAAATGAGACACTGTTGCTTAGCGACAGAATGCATCCTTACTATGCACAAGAAACTGGGTTCCAGGACCATCACCAAAAACAAAACATTGATATGAGAAATGGTGGCCGACTCACAGTGTGCCTGAAATGGATGGGAATCATGGGCTCCTCTGTTGCTTTCCATCCCATTACACGCTGTCCCATCTCACTAGGCATATCAATATTAGATGTTATCATGTGTCTATGCTGGACTAGACTAGACTAGATATGGGCAGCTGAGAGAGAAAGAATAATAGATACTTCTTGAGTGCAAAGAGCAGTTTGATAGGTTTTTCTTTTGTGTGTCTTAAAGAGAACTTTAAGTTCTCCCAGTAAATGATAGGAACGATTACCTAATGATATCTCAAAGAATTATGGGTACTGAAGAGGCTAGGGGACATTTTGCCCCTTTAATTGTTCTTCTTGGTTATTGTCATGCCAGTTGTTAACTGTCATCCCACTGTGATAGTGCCATTTAGCATGAGGTGAGATTATAATAAACTTATAATAGATCACCTGATGTCACTCTGGTAGCCATCTTGGATCTAGTCAGTTTTAGCCAGTCCACTTGCTGGAAACCTTTTGACTTTGTAGGTATCTTGTCCTAAAAATTAGACAAGATTAGGAGCAGTGGCAATTTATCAAGGTCATATAGGTGGTGTAAGGTTAGAGCAGGGCAACCAAACTTCACCTTTAATTTCAGACTCCTTTTTGAATGGTGCTGAAGGGAGAAGTTGTAACTTCTTAAAGAGGAATTTGGGTGCTGTGAGGGTACCCACTAGGGGAGTTAGAAGTTCTCTGGAAATGTATTTAGTTATGGCCTGATCACAGGCATAACTGTCTATGTCTCTGAGTGACTGCAATCTGTACCTTCACAATTTGTCGCATGGTACCCGGCAATAAGGGCAGAGTAGAAGATGCATGGCTGATGCGGTGGGAGGGACAGGAGAACTATCACAGGTCACTCGAGACAGGAACAGTGATCAAAGAAGCAGGTAGCTTGGTGCTGGGCCCCCTCTACTTCTCCTTCTTTTTCTTTTCTCAACTCTTTATTCTCTTAATACTAGCTGTCATGTAAGGTAAAGTTGATGTCGACTTGGAGAGAGGCTACCTCCAAGGCTTAGCATCATGACGACAAATGATGTTATTTTATAGGTGTTCAAATAAGATTCTCTTACACTTTCCTTTCGCTGACTTTTAAAAAGTATTTTTATTATTTATTTCTAATGTGTGCATATCGATATATGTGTCTGTATGCATGTGTTTGTGTGTGTGTATAGAGTACATGTGTGTACACATGTATGTGAAAGCCAGAGGTCAACCTTGGCTGTCATTCCTCAGGTACCTTCTGTTTTGTCTCTTGAGACAGGGTCTCCCAGTGGTCTGGAGATCATCAAGCAAGTTAGGCTGGCTGAGCAGTAGGTCTCCCCAGGGCTGGAGTTGTGAGTGTACCACATTGTGTGGCTTTCTCTACATGGGCTGGGGATTGAATGTAGGTCCTCATGCTTGCACAGCAAGGACTTCGCAGATGAAGCCATCTTCTTAGGCCCAGTTGTCCTTCTATTGGTGGGGATATGATGCAAAGGGGTTGGAGGGAAGAAGAGAAAGAATTCAGATAGGGAGCCAGCCTAGAATGAATTTATACATAAATGTAAGACTTCTCTGATTTTCTGACCTTCCAGTTTCCTCTCCAGGCCATTGCACAAAGGAGGGAGGGCATTGCCACTTTCTGTCCTGAAAAGAGATGGGATTTCACTCCAGTCTTGAAGTCTCTTCCTACGAAATGCTCT